>BQKN01065864.1:140505-174315 GCA_022839385.1 Asparagus kiusianus | reverse complement strand
TTACCCCCCCCCCCCCCCCCCCCCCCACCCCCCCAAAAAATAAATAAATAAATAAATAAAAGAAAGAAAAGGAAAAAAAATAACAGCACCACCACCACCCAACCACCCACGGCAGAAACCCCCTTCTTGACTTTCGACGAATACCAAAAACCCCCTAGCTTTGAAAATATTAGAACCCCCTTTAACTTTGAGAATTTATCAAAAAATCGCTCTTTTAGATTAATTCGAAGGGTTTTTTTTTTGATAAAAACTCAAAGTTACAGGGGGTTTCCTGATAACAGCTAAACTTAAGGGGCGTTGTCTTATAGTTTTAAACGTTAAGGAGGTGTTTTCCGATAGTCGCCCACCAGTTAAGGTGTTTTAATGAAAAGCCCAAATTTCGGAGACCAAATTGCCGGGTATTAACATCAACCTAATTGACCCAGCCTCCACGTGCTGCGTGCGTGAACCTTTCCTGTAGAAACCATATCCTGATTTGAGATTATCATACCACATATTAAGGAATAATTTGGAATCAATATAAGGTTTTGCTGGGTGTTTATGTACATTAATTAGGAGATCATGACAGCACTCAGATGATGTTTGATCCAAGCTCATGCTACAAACGCTCCAACTTGATGTGGTCTTCAGCCTCTCCCAAGGAGGAGAGACGACTGAGAACGTCGAAAACGGATATATATAGAATGCAAGAAAATTAAAACGACCTTATATAATTTAAAAGAAAACTCTAAAATATAAGAACAGCCCATCATTTCATTTTGCAGATAATATACATTGTTAGAAGGTAGAGGGCCATCTTTCCACTCCGTAATCTACCATGACCTCTGAAGCATGTAGCGGCCCACTCACACTGGTAGTATAGAGTGATCTGCTGTAGGATTTCTTTTCCCGATGCCATCTAATCCGTATTCTTTCTTGCATCAGAAAGTCACCAGCAACAACCATGGCCAGAGCCCACTGGATGAATAGCTGGAGTTCGCCGCATCAACAAACCCATAAAATGAGAGCCGAAACACCATCCTTCTTCCTTCTCACCGGGGATTGAAAATCAACACAGAGCAAACGAAAGATGAGAGTAGAATGAATAGGAAGGTGTTAATTTATATAGCTTGATCTTGGGGTAGGTACAAAACTTTGATTTCGAAGCGTGCGCTACTCGTGACCTCCAAAATTAATGTTATAGCCCGTGACCTCCAAAAGCGGTATATTTCGCTGAGACCTTTTTCTTTCACTCTGATCGCTGCTCTCTGTTTTCATTATTAGCTTTGTACAAATTTACAAGCAAACCCCGCGTGAACCGTGTGTATCTACTACCGTGTATCTACTATCTAACGAGTGAGTGCCCTGTTAGAACCGTGTCCATGTAAATTTTTTCTTTTGTTTGAATAATAACAAACATGAATTTGAATCTAATCGGGTGTTTGAGATGAATTGTGCAGATTTATACAAGTTAGGATCACGATCGATGCCAAAAGGAGTGAGTTTACTCATCAATGAGTAACATTGCTCATCGAAGAGCTGGTGCAAAATCTGTGACGCCCCGGGCCTGTGAGTTCATGGGTTGACGTAAGTCGTGTGAACCATATATTTGAGGGCAGCGCGACGTTTGGCTCAATTCGCCGTCAAAATTGATTAGCCAACGTTATACTTGGCTTTGACTATTCAATCACTTAATTAATATCTGATGTGAGTTAAATCTTGGGGGAATTACAATACCTAACTGCAAGTAGATTGCAATTTCACTATTGAGAATAGTTTTTGACCAAATTCAGCAGGTAGTAACATCAAATGATAGTTTTGGAATTTGCTAAGCTTTTGTGTGCGTGTCACACACTAACTGGCCATGTATCCAAACACAGGTCACGACAAGGACGTTGAGTAATTAAGGTGAGGTGATTGTAAAAATTCTAAGATTTAGTCCCATATTAGATATTGATTGAGAAAGTAAATAGTCTAAGTAATAGGTCTTCAAAGCAAATATGTAATATTGACAAGTCAATTTTTTGTTAGTGAATTGAGTTAAACCACACATTGCACTCAGTGGTTTCCTTGGCTTACATCACTCCAACAGGCTCGAGGGCCTAGGGCATGACAAAGTCATCCATTATACTTCTTTCATCAATGAAGAAAAAGTCCGGAGAGGAGCTTCGATCCTCATCGATGAGCATCATCTCTCATCAATGAGACTGCTAGTGAGATTATCGATCATAAATAACCATCAATTAGAAAAAGTTCAAAGCTCATTTTTCATAGATGGGCACGAGCGTTCATCGATGAGGCAAGGTCATCAATGAGTCCTCATGCTTCTCAACGAGACTGAAGCTAGTATAACATTTCAAGATTAAATTACAACCGTTTATTGCAGTAGTGTATAAGCATTCTCTCAGTCCTTTTTCGCAGAAGTTCACGACCTAATTAAGGGGCTGTTTGGTAGGCTGCAACTGGAGTGGTTGCAACTCCAGTTGCATGCAACTAGGTCCAATTTGACCAGTTGCATGTGTTTGTTTTGCTGCAACTCACAGTTACAGTTGCAACCGCAGTTGCAAAACAATCCTTAGTTGCAACATATGACTTACATCAAAAATGGCCGCAAGTCATAGTTGCAACTGACCTAAATTTATTAAAATCAAAATCATTACTTAATATTTCAAAAATAAATTCATTAAAGGTTTAAAATAATCTTTTAAATAATTCTTATTATAATAATTTCTTCAAAAACGTTTTTTAAAATAATATATTTTTAAAAACGTTTTTAAAATAATATATTTTTAAAGTAATATATTTTTAAAAAATAATATATTTTTTTAAAATAATATATTTTATAAAAATAATATATTTATTAAATAATATATTTATTAAAATAATATATTTTTTGAAAAATATATTTTTTCTAAAATAATATATTTTTTGAAAAATATAATTTTCCAAGAATACTATTATTTTTCTAAAATAATATATTTTTTGAATAATATATATTTAAAATAATATAATTTTCTAAAATAATATATTTTTAAAAATAATATATACTTTTTTAAAGTACTATATAATTTTCTAAAATAATATATTTTTTTAAATAATATAATTTTTCTAAAATAATATAATTTTTAAAATAATATAATTTTTAAAATAATATATTTTTTAAAATAATATATTTTTTAAAATAATATATATATTTTTAATAATATATATTCAAAATAATATATTTTTTGAATAATATATATTTTGAATAATATATATTTAAAATAATATATTTTTGAATAATATATTTTTTGAATAATATTTTTTTTAAAATATATATTTAAAATAATATAAATTTTTGAATAATATATTTAAAATAATATAATTTTCTAAAAATAATATATTTTTTGTACAATATATTTTTAAAATAATATGTTTTTTGAATACTGTATTTTTAAAATAATATAATTTTCTAAAAATAATATATATTTTAAATGATATATTATATTATTTTTAAAAATATTATATTAACTTTTACAAAATATATTATTTTTTAAAGATATATTATTTTTTAAAAATATATTACTTTTTAAAAACTATTATTTTTTAAAAATATTTTATGAGTTGCATATGTTAAGTTATAAGCATAATCAAACAGCTGCAACTATAAGTTGCAAAATTTGAATTTTAAACCAAACAATTGTAACTGTAGTTGCGTGTAAGAAGAGTTGCAACGTCTCAGTTGCATGCAAGTGACACTTGCATTGCAACTCCAGTTGCAAACAACCAAACGCCACCTAAGAAAGAAAAAGAAAGAGGGGAAGAGAAAAAGCTAGGGCTACTAGTTTGCGAGAGAGATTCTGTTGATGTACTAGTGATCACACAGTCAGTATGTATCCAATGTAGGATAATTTCGATAAGGTAAAGGAGATTGATGAAGAGGTCGCCTTCTTCACCAACTTTATGTTTGGTTCTTGAATTGGGGAGCTGAGAAATATGTACATGTAGAAACTCATGAGAGGACGAGAATTGGTTCTCCTATTGTACCTCCGACGATCAAGTTAAACGATAAACTTGAGTGGAAGAAGAAGCAAAACTTAGAGCTCTATTTCTCCTTTTTTTTGGGAATAGCCCCCCTACGCTAAAGGCGAATAGTACCTGTATATATATTATCAGAGAAATATAGATTGGATACTTTGGCCGAGTACGGAGAAGTGATTGTGAGGTATGGGCTGGTGGCTGCGTCAGCACCCACTTTACGGGTGTCAGTTGGCTACTGGAGGAAGGATCTCCTCAGCATTAAATGAGAAGAAAGAGGGAGTAGGGGCTGGTGGCTACATTAGCACCCACTTTATAGGTGTCAGTAGGTGGTTGGGGAAAATATCACTTTAGCATTGGAAATATCGTCTCAGCATCAAATGGAGAGTGATCGGCGGCGTGGTAGAGCTCATGTGATATGACGAGTCATAAAGACTATCGGAGCTAGGATCATTATGAGTCACGTCCAGTGTTGATCATGGTGTTGACATATGACCAGAGGGAGAAGCCCGAGGCAGATATTATCCTCCAGTTTCGTCGAGAAGTAACGCCCATCGAGTCATCCTCGTAGGGTATTGAATACAAGGTCGAGTGGGCTCCAGGCGAGTTGACTTCGACAAGAGGGTCGACTGATCCTGACTCTTGAGTCATCATGAAGAGTATTGACTTGACGAGTCAGCCAAGTTAGGACCTAGGCTTGGGCCACCAAGCTGGTTGGGTCCTTGCTTGCGGAAATACACACGCCGGGTTATCCATTATTATAGATTTTAAATATTGTATTTGTGGATAGGACCGAAGAACAACTGTTATTATCCGTTTAGGTGGGTTTTCGGTTGTATAACAGCTCCCACACGTTTAAGGATAACCTCACATGTTTATGGATGACCTTAAAGAGTTCTAGAAACCAATCTTATCAGAAAATACGCCGGGAACTGATCTAGGCGCGAGTCACTTCGAAGTGACTCGGAATTTCCGAGTCACTTTGAGGTGACTCGGATTCTTCGAGACAGTTTATATTGTCTCAGTATTTTAGTTTTAATTCTCTCGTCCGATATCGGAATGAAGTAATTCAAGATACGTTGGAAATCTGGCGAATAGAGCTATAACATTTGTCTTTTAAGATTTTTCGGATTCAAATATCATCATGGTTAAAATTTAAATTCTTCGTACGGGTCACTCTAGAGTGACCCGCACATGTGCAAGCCACCTTGAGCCATCCTGATTATATTTGCTTCGTCGTTTCACACGTTTCGACGTTTCACGTTCATTCCTTCGCTTCATTTTACAGCATCGGATGATCCTCTTTGACTTGGATAATCCTCTCTAGCTCGGATAATAGAGTTCATCGCATTCTCTCCATTTCGAACTACGTGCGGGAACCTATAAATAAATTTTAACGCCTACAAAAGGGTATGAAAACTTTCTAACATCATCATCTTCTTCTTCTTCTTCTTTATTATTATAAATATTTGTTTAATGGAACTCACATCTATTTCTATCATGTAGTACCTAGTCTATATGTAGCTAAACAATACTTCTGTGATAGGATTCATTCAACTTAATTGCAAATTTTTTTGAGCTAGAGGTAGCCTAAATAATTCTCCAGCAAAATCTACTTGATTTCATTCAAATTTCTTTATTATAATTCTATGGAAATCAGGTGACATGAGTTGCATATTTTGATGATTATATGAAACTTTGGAGCTGTAGTATGTCTTAGATTATCAGATGATTCAGATCTATATATACCTGTCAATTAAACGGCTAATATGCTTTTCATTTTGATATTGCTACTTCGTTTTCTAGAACACTCAAAATTGAAAGAATTTCTAGAGTTAAGTAGCGTGAACTGTACTTTATAGAACCCTCCCTCTGTTGCAAGAGATAAGTTTGTTTGTCCTTTATTACAATTTCAGTCGATTGGATAATGACATTTCAAGGACAATGGTGAGCAACCAAATATTTCGGAGTTAAAGATTGTTTCTCTAGTGATTACAGTGTAAAAGAATTTTATTCCAACGATAATATGTTGACTTGATAATTATGTTTCGCAATAACAGTAAATTGGAAGTAGTGTTTGGATCTCTACCAAGTTGAACATGAAATTGAGACACCACAGCTTTTAAGTTGTTAAGACTTGTTTAATATTTGAAACAATTAAAGGCCGTACTTTTTTTTTTTGAGAAAAAAGATGGGAGATCCCCTAGTGTTTCATTAAAAAGAGTTTAATAAAACATATAGATATAAAAATATATCACTCCCCTGACAAAATATCAAAAACATACAAAAGGCACATCGTCAAAATACTAGTGGGTTCGGTGGAAAAGTGCATAAGCCAAATGAGGGACTATTTGCTAATTAGATCCTCCCTCATGATCGCCCGTTGACACATCATGCCATACAACTTATCGAACATCGTAGTCATCATGAACATGATGCGCAATTCGGCATGAGCTAATCATGCAATAGCTCCGTCCCTCACCTCTTCTAATTATAGCAAACTCGTCCAGAGTGAAAAATTAGCAATCTTGTGAAATATATGTCATGCAGATCTTACATAATTTCTAAAAATCAAGTTATTTCTTTCACGCCAAACCATCCATAAGAGGTTATTAGACTGCAAAGAAGTCATAGATAGGCCAAACCAAGATCATAATTATAAGCGATAAAATGATGCCAAACAAATTTATTAAGACGGTCACGAAGTTATGCACTTACTATAAGCAATTCATGATCACAAACTCTACCAACTGCATTAGCATCATTAGAGAAAACTTTCGACAATCGGTTTCGTCACATCCAATCCTTCGATCATCGCTGAACAAACTCTTGAAGGTTGCAGAAAATAAGAACCAGGAAATCAAGAAGTCGCAATGGAGGGACCCATGGACATCGCAGCTCAAGTGGCTGTATAGTTGTTTGGCCCCTTGTTCTTTCCCAATTTCCACACGTTGATTAATCCAACAATCAGTTTTTAACTCTGCTTTTCCTGTAGAGTTGGATGGCCTCTAATGACTTCAAGATTCCCTTTTCCGATGCCACCTAATCCGTAGCGTAGCTTTTGAAGTTCATGAACAACAAGCTTGTCCCGCAAGAATAAAGAAATAGGTAAGTAATTAGAATTCACTGCAATGCAATAAACAAATTAACAACATAAAAGATTTAGAAGATTTCGTACTCTAGTTTGAAAGCCAAAACACCATTCTCTTTGCTCACTTGGGTCTGAAATTAACATTAAAATGAAATAAGAGATGAAAATTTTGGATGGAGAAGCGTGACCATTTATAGCCTGATCTTGGGGTAGATAGCTAAATTGTGCGCGTGAGTCAAAGAGCCCGTGATCTCCAAAAACGATCATACCCTGCTGAGCTCTTTCAGCTCACATTGTACTGTTCTCTGGCTTTTATAGCTTCTTACAATTCAAAGCACATGTGAACTGTAGTTACTGTACTATGTACTATTTACTTAAAAACAAAAAAAAAAGATTCCCGCTATGAGGGTGAAAGAGTCAAAACGTTTCATTCAAGGGACCTATCTGCAACAACAGAACTACAGGGTTCAGCCGCAATTCAGCGACGGTACGGGGGTTTATCTGCAATTTACTCTAGTTCTAACTCCTGCAACAGAGCAGGACATCGAGCATCAAAACAAGCCACATGCCTTTGAGATCTGCTGTCTGTGGCTTTTGACTTTACACGTGTTTTAGCTTGTTGATAAATATGCTCACAAGAATACATGTTTATATAAATTCTTGAATATATAAAATATGTTTAATTCTAACAAACCTGAGGCCACCCATTATGCAACCTTCGCATTTCTAACCACTGACAGAATAGCTTCAACTTTTTCAAATGCGTTAGTATCATTTTTTTTTGAGAGAAAGGATGGATTACTGTTAATCTAACAGTAATCCAGCCAGCTAAATTAAACCAAACATGGTTGTTACATGACTATACAAATTCCCAACCAATAAGAATGTGCATTTGAGTTCAAACAAAACTTACAACCAAAAGACAAACTCTTGTTTCCCCACAGATACAACCAAAATCAAGCTCTAACAAAAGAAAACTAACAACTACTACCACTACAAAATAGTAGTCCATTTTTACTGACAGCAAAGTTTTAACGATCAGAAAACAGAACCAGAATCTAGAGAAAGAAATCATTCCAGTTGAATCACTGTGTTTACAAGCCTGCTGACCGTAGACTGACCATCCGCAGCTCTTTTCCTCCTCCTCTCTTGAAGTCTGGCAGATCGATCTGATAAAGGCTTAGAACCTAACCAAAATGATGAAAAAATCAGAACTTTGTTCAAAACCTCCAGAGCTCTCTTCTTCTTGTTTGAAAAAATTCTGTCGTTTTTTTCCTGCCAAATACACCAAATAAGAGAACATAAAGTAACATCTCTTTCCACATTCCATTTAGCTCCCTTATCCATATTCCAATTGGTCCAAATATCCCTTAGGGAATTCAACTTGAAATCTTTATCAATGTTCAGTTTATATTGAATAGATCTCCATGTAGAGTATACAAACTCACAATCTACAAATAAATGGAAATGATTTTCCTCCTCTTTAGAACATAAACAACACATTAAATCCAAATGAATACCTTTCTTTTCTAGCTTATCTTTTGTATTTAGCCATTGTCTTAAAGTCAACCAGACAAGAAATTTTACTTTTAAAGGAACAGGAAGCCTCCAAAGATTTACACAATCAAATCTTAAGCCCCCATCAATAAGAAAGTGATAATAGGATTTAACTGTAAAATTATCTTTAGTATCCCAAATCCATTTCCTCCTGTCCTCCCTTTGTTCAAAATTAAAATCTCTGATATCATTTATATACTTGCACTACTGGAGAACATAATTTCCAGTCAATTGTCTATTAAATTGAATACTCCATGTCCATTCATTATTCACCTTCTTTCTCACACTACTGATAGTTGCATAAGGAAAAGAAGTGACATTGAAAAGAGAGGGATAAACCGAAGCAAGGGTAAAAGAACCTACCCATTTATCAAGCCAAAATAAGGTTCGATCTCCTTTTCCCACATCCACCAGAATACTGCATAAAAAACTATCAATATTATCAAAATAATTCCTCCAAAACTGTGATTCCTCCAAAACTGTGTTAAAATATTTCTTCCAGAATGAAAAAATTCTGTCCAATTTTTCCTCTCAAAGTATTTGTAAAAACTAATCTGCTTCCATAATTCCAGTTTATTATCAAACCATTTCCAGCACTATTTTCCCAACAAAGCTTTGTTCATAATTTTCAAATTTACAATCCCCAAACCTCTATATTGCTTAGGTCTACAAACCTCCTCCCATTTTACTAAATTAGAAGAGCCTTTATAATCAAGAGAACCAGTCCACAAAAATCTTCTCCTCATTTTATCAATTTTTTCTATAAGCCACTTGGGAAATAAAAAGAAGGATAGCCAAAAAATTGGCATAGAAGAGAGAACAGAATTCACTAAAACTAGTCTCCCCTCTCTTGATAAAGTTTTTCCTTTCCATAAAGCTAATCTTCTCTCAAATTTCTCAATCAGAGGAGACCAATCTGCTTTTTTTAATTTTCCAGGTCTCAAAGGAACTCCAAGATAAGTAATGGGAAAAGTCCCACTTTTACAATTCAACATAACAGCTAAATTCTGTTGCAAAGAATCATTATTCTCAAGAGCAATGAGAATACTCTTGTTAAAACTTATTTTCAATCCAGAAGCAAGTTCAAAACAATATAGTATCATTTTTAGCATTGTCAACTGCTCTCTTTTATTTTTACAAAAAATCAAGGTATCATCTGTATATTGTAAACAACAAATTTTATGAGGCATATTAATTGGACCTAAACCTTCAATAAGAAGAGAATCCACCGCTAAATTCATCATCCTGGTAAAGGAATCAGCTGCCAAGACAAATAAGAGAGGAGATAAAGGGTCTCCTTGATGAACACCTCTCTTTGACATAATCCAACTCCAAATTTTATCATTAATATCAATGGCAGACATACCTCCTCTTAAACACATATTAATCCAATTTAGCCATTTAGCTCCAAATTTTTTGGCTTTCATAACCTCCAAGATGAAGTCCCAGTCTAACATGTCATATGCCTTAACAAAATCTAATTTTAATAAGATCCCTCCTTTTTTGTTATTCTAAAAACAGTCATTAATAATTTCCTGAGCTGCTGTAACCCCCATCCATCAAATATCTGTTTTTAATGAAACCAGACTGGACAGGATCAATAAGCTTTTCAAGTTTAGGATTCAACCTATTAGTCAAAACTTAGTAATCATTTTGTATATCACATTTAGAAGACTGATAGGTCTGTAATCATTAACCACAGAAGCTTCATTTTTTTTTTGGATAAGCACAATATGAGCATAATTGAGCCTATTAATTTCCAATTTACCTTCATAAAACTCCACAAACAACTTCATAATATCTTTTTTCACTGTTTCCCAAAAAACTTGATAGAACAAGGCAGAAAAACCATCTGGGCCAGGAGATTTATCACCATTCATATCACAAAACGCAATGGTTTCCTCAAGTCCAATTTCTCTGATCGAAACTTAGGGGAAAAAATCTTAATAACGGTTTCTGAAAATATATAAGACCCAAAAAATATCCTACCATGCCGAGAACAAAGATATTTACTCCTCTATACTTGTAGGAGGATCCAAAGATTCAATATTTATACTATAGTAGTATTATTACTGTAACACAATCGGGATGGTGCAGCATTTAAAAAATATTATTGGAGCATTAAAAATACTGTAGCATTGAAAAACAAAATTACTGTGACAGAAATAAAAAAAAGTGGTCGTGCTTTTTGCACGTACGGGAACACACTAGTTGTTCATTTATAGGAAGAACCTTGGAGTTATTTGTGTTCCCGTGAGTGTTCTTTGCATCATAACAAGCCAAAGAGCCCATGACCGAAATATAAGAAACTCTGCTGCGCCCTTTCACTTTACTTCTCTCTGCATTTTGAACTTTTCATTGCACTAAAGCTTTTACAATCAAACCCCGTGTGAATTTTCTTTTTTTCTATTTTTGCATGGACCATGTGAACTGTACACAACTAAATCTCTTTTGATCCCGCGAAGAAATTAGCGCTTTTGTTTTTTTTTAAAAAAAAGATGAGTTTCAGGATTTGGGGGGATCCCTAACTCATGAACATTTCTCTCAAGCTTTGGTGGGGAAAGTTGCGTTGGGAATGAAGATCAAAGAGAAGACCTTCAAACCCTTCAGCTCTTCTATAATCCCTTCAAGAGATTTAACATCAAAGGAAAATGGTGTCGAGACCCCAAAATTAATCACCTCATTTGATCTGACCCCTCCACTTTTTTCCATTGTGGTTCAGCCCTAAAAATGTCACATCATGTGATTCGGATCTTTTTTTATGTAATTCAGCCATTTACTCTATGTTAACTAAGCACAAAGAGAGAGAAACAAATATAAAAGTCAAAAATACCCTCATTTCATCCTCTCTCTCTCTCTCTTCATTCTCTCTAAATCTAAGTCTGGTCATCCTTCCTCCTCTCTCATAACTCATTTCCTTCCACCTCTCTCTCTTTCTCCTTCTTCTCTCAGACACTGACATCCCCTTTTGCCACTGTCGACCTTAGGTACACGCTCCAATCATATTTTTTACTCCTTTTCTCCCGCTAATTTTCCCCGATCTCTCTTTCTCTCCCCCCCCCCCCCCCCCCAAAGCTTAGAAAAACCCTAATATTTTCTGACACTTAAAACAAAGAGGTGGCAAAGAACAAGGTGGAGGAGGCGGTGCTGGAGGAGGACGAGGAGGAGCTCAACACGGCCGCAAGTTCCACAAAACATCCAAGCTATGGTTCATTTTAATTCCAATTTAAACCATATTAAGTCCAATTTAACTTATTTGAAGTCTAAAAATAAGTTAAATTAGACTTAACATGAACCACGCTAAGTCTAATTTAAATTATTTTAAACTTAATTTCATGTTAAGTCCAATTTAATTTATATTTAAGTCCAATTTAATTTATATTAAGTCCAATTTGATTCATGTTAAGTCTAATTTAATTCATTTTAAGTCTAATTTAAATTATGTTAAGTCTAATTCAACTTGTTTTAAGTCTAAAAACAAGTTGAATTAGACTTAACCTGAATCAAATTGGACTTAACATGAATTAAATTGGATTTAACATGAAATTAGATTTAAAATAATCTGAATTAGACTTGAATTAGACTTAACATGAATCAAATTAGACTTAACATGAATCAAATTGGTCTTAACATGAAATGAGACGTAAAATAATTTGAATTAAACTTAGCATAGTTCATGTTAGGTCTAATTTAACTTGTTTTTAGACTTAACAAGAATCATCAAGTTAAGTTTGATTCAACTTGTTTTAAGTCTAAAAACAAGTTAAATTAGACAAAACATGAACTATGTTAAGTCTAATTCAACTTATTTTAAGTCTAATTTCTAATTAAGTCCAATTTGATTCATGTTAAGTCTAATTTGGTTCGTGTTAAGTCCAATTTAGAAGTCCAGTTTGGTTCGTGTTAAGTCCAGTTTGGTTCGTGTTAAATATGATTTAATTCATTTTAAGTCTAATTTAATTTATTTTAAGTCCAATTTAAATCATGTTAATTCTAATTCAACTTGTTTTAAGTCTAAAAATAAGTTTAATTAGACTTATCACGAACTATGTTAAGTCTAATTTAAATTATTTTTAGTCTAGTTTCAAGTTAATTCTAATTTGATTCATGTTAAGTCCAATTTAATTCATGTTAAGTTTAATTCAACTTATTTTTAGGCTTAAAATAAGTTAAACTAGATTTAACATGATTTAAATTATACTTAAAAAGAATTAAATTAGACTTAACCTGAATCAAATTGGACTTAAAATGAATTAAATTGGACTTAATATGAATCAAATTGGATTTAACATGAAATTAGACTTAAAAAAATTGAATTAGACTTAACATGATTAAAATTAGACTTAAAAAGAATTTAACATGATTAAAATTAGATTAAAAAATTAAATTAGACTTAACATGAGTCAAATTAGACTTAACATGAATTAAATTGGACTTAACATGAAATTAGATTTAAAATAATTTGAATTCGACTTAACATGAATCAAATTAGATTTAACTAGAAATTAGACTTAAAACAAGTTGAATTAGACTTAACATAATTCATGTTAAATCTAATTTAACTTATTTTTAGGCTTAAAATAAGTTGAATTAAACTTAACATGAATCATGTTAAGTCTAAAAATAAGTTATATTAGACTTAACATGAACCATGTTAAGTCTAATTCAAATTATTTTAAGTCTAATTTCATATTAAGTCTAATTTTATGCATGTGAAGTCCAATTTTTTTCATGTTAAGTCTAATTCAACTTTTTTTTGACTTAAAACAAGTTGAATTAGGCTTAACATGATTTAAATTGGACTTAAAATATATTTAACATGATTTAAATTGGATTAAAAATAAATTAAATTAGACTTAACATGAATCAAATTGGACTTAAATAAAATTAGATTTAAAATAATTTGAATTAGACTTAATTAACATGGTTCATGTTAAGTCTTTAACTTGTTTTTAGACTTTAAAACAAGTTGAATTAGACTTTACATAATTTAAATTGGACTTAAAATGAATTAAATTAGACTTAAAATGAATTAAATTAAATTTAACACGAATCAAACTAGACTTAATACGAACCAAATTAGATTTAAAATAATTTGAATTAGACTTAACATGGTTCATGTTAAGTCTAATTTAACTTGTCTTCAGACTTAAAACAAGTTGAATTAGAATTGACATGATTTAAATTAGACTTAAAATAAATTAAATTAGATTTAACACGAACCAAACTAGACTTAATACGAACCAAACTGAATTTAACATGAACCAAACTGGACTTAATACGAACCAAATTAGACTTAACTAGAACCAAATTGGACTTAACATTAATCAAATTGGACTTAACTAAAAATTAAATTTTAAATAAGTTGAATTAGACTTAATATGATTTATGTTATGTCTAATGTAACTTATTTTTAGAATTAAAATAAGTTAAATTGGACTTAACATGATTCGTGTTAAGTCTAAAAATAAGTTAAATTAGACTTAACATGAACCACGTTAAGTCTAATTCAAATTATTCTAAGTCTAATTTCATGTTAAGTCTAATTTAATTCATGTTAAGTCCAATTTGATTCATGTTAAGATTAATTCAACTTGTTTTATAGTTAAAACAAATTGAATTAGATTTAACGTGATTTAAATTAGATTTAAAAAGAATTAAATTAGACTTAACATGAAAACATAAAGACCATGCAACCTTTTAGATTTAACATTCTTCGCCTTCAGTGTCAGGAAAAATTAGAGCTTTTTTTAGTTTTTGGGGAAAGAAAAAGACATCGGGAAAACTTAGTGGGAGAAAATGAGCGAACAATATGGCCGGAGTGTGCACGCAAGGTTGACGATGGCGAAGGGAATGTCGGTGTCTGAGAGAAAAAAGGAGGAAGAGAGAGAGGAGTAAGTAAATGAGTTAGGAGAGAGGAGGAAGGAGGACCAGATTTAGATCTGGAGAGAAGGAAGAGAGAGGAGGAAGAGGGTATTTTGGGCTTTTATATTTGTTTCTATCTCTTTCAGCTTAGTTGGCATGAGAAGTACATGAAAAAAGGTTGAATCACATAGATCTGTAATTTAATTAGGGGCTGCAACATATGAGGAAAAGTTGGAGGGGCTAGGTCATATAAAATTATTACTTTTGGGGCATTGACACAATTTTTTCTAACATCAATTAGACTAGCAAACTGATTCTTAAGATTATGATTCTTAAGATTATCTCAACACTTTCATTTATAACCATATTGGTTTCAGGAATCATTCATCATCAATCTACTTCCAAAAAAATCCCAGTCTTGCCCAATTCTATCTTCAACCAATTCTAGTTTGGACCAGGGAACAGATGGTCAAATTCTGGACCATTTTATTACCTAATAGAAAACAATTTAAAGCTGGGCTAGTTTGAAAAAACACATTCACATGGCCAAATGGCACCTAAAATACTCTTTCTTCTCATCACCTTTACACTCAACTATAAAAGTTGTAAAATGTAGCACTTGAATACTTTAATTTGTAAAAATTGGCACATCAATACCTTCTGTTAGTTGTCATTGGAACTTTGCTTGGAATATGTCCTGACAACTAACATAATGTATTAAAATGCTACTTTCTTACAACTTAGAGTATCAAAGTGCTACTTTCTTACTACTTAGGGTATTAGAGTGCTACTTTTTATAATTTAGAATATTTAAGTATAAAGGTGGTGAAATAATAAGGTATTTGAGTGCTATTTTTTGCAAGATAGGTTATTAGAATGTTGTTTTTTCACAACGTAGGATATCAAAGTGTTACTTTTCACAGTTAGAACATTTAAATGCCATTTTAGCCCCCCTAATATTTATGGAACATCTCAGTCATTCACGGTTACCACTGCTTAATGGGTAAGAGCAACTAAATTTCTATACATCAACGAGCTGAAATTTTCCTCCCTCCCGTTGATTCTTTACAATATCTAGGAAAATCATTTTTGATCTTTGAGTTACCTCAAGATGTTTGGTTACAAAATGGATGACTTCAAATTTTAGAAACATTACAGCTGAAAATGAACTCTCCTAGTGGAGTTTGAATGCGACTTGGAGATAATGAATTTATCGAGGATACAAAGCACAATTTAGCTCATTAGTAGCTTCTTCAAGGACAAATGTTAGATTAAATGATTGGACGAATTTTCATAACCAATCTATTTTGAATTTATTCCTAAAAATAGACACATTTCAAACTTAATTTCAAAAACAGACCCAATTGGCTGAAACTGGGTCTGTTTTTGAAAAAAAAAGTTCCCAAACTTCACAGGAATTGAAATCTCGTGAAGTTTTTTATATAACAAAACTTCACGGGACTTCAACTCCCGTGAAGTTTGGGAATTTTTTTTCAAAAACCAACCCAGTTTCTGTCCAACTAGGTCGGTTTTTGAAATTAAGTTTGAAACTGGTCTTTTTTTGAGAATTTTTTGACAAACAGGTTGGGTTTGAAAATTTGTCCTTAAATGATTGATATATATAATGTAGTGTGCTAAAAAAAATATTGAGTTTTAATGTATAAGTGTAGTCCTACATCGGATAGGATCAGAAAGACTTGAGTTTAAAATAGAAGGTCAATACCTAATAGCTGTAGCTTTTGAGTTAAATTTAAGTATTGGTGTCAGGAAAGTTGACAATGATCAAATTTAGTGCATGTACAGTGGAAAATCCACATATACTGATATCCAAGAGTAGTCGTGCAACATGTTGAAAATCTAAATTACTTATAAGTAGCACTCAATGGCATTAGATTCAACTCTCACAGGAATTTAATTTCCTGGAACATCCGATTGATCTGCTCAACAGAGCATAAAAACTCTACAGAGCTCAATACCCATCCTTTTTCTTCAAAAACAACAAAAATGACATCTTCCTCCAATTGACAAGAAGGAAAGGAAACTGAATCCTCTATGGCCCCTGCTGCCTTTGAGATTGAACATCCGGCGTGCAAGCTTCAGTTTAAGATTCCCTTTCCCGATGCCACCTAATCCGTAATATAGCTTCAGAATGTCACGAGCAACAACCATGTCCCCGAAGCGAACGATCGAGATGGATGAGTAACTGGAACTCACTGCATCAGCAAGCCAATGCAATGGATCAACATAAAAGATACAGGAGATTTCCATACTCTGCTTCGGGAGAGAAAACACCATGTTCTCTGCTCGCTTGGATCTTGAAATTAAAATAGAGGGAACTACAGTTGAGGAGAAAAAAATTTAGATGGGGAGACATTTTTCATTGATAGTGAAGAACCTTGGTGTTATTAAAACAGTGTGTGTTCCCGTCAGTGTCCTTCGCACTTCATAACAAGCCAAAGAACCCGTGAACAAAAAATAGGATACTCTGCTGAGCTCTTTTGCTTCACTTTTTCTTATTGTAACCATGTGATCTATACACAACAAGCTCTCTTGTGATCCCATGAACAAAGTTGTTTGTGTGTGTGTGTGTGAGAGAGAGATAGGATTCAGGATTTGAAGAATAGGACTTTGACAAACCCAGATATTTTAAAAATTCTCATTCTTTAGGTTCTTATTCAATTTTGTTAAGATGGGTGGAAAATATGATAGATTTTAGACGTTGAAGCATAATAATTCTGAAGCAATGAATGTGAATGACGAAAATGATTTGTATCCAAGAAGTTGGGAGTGACAGCAGAAACAAAACAACTTGCACCGATGGTGAGGGTGCGCCCAACACATGGCCAGGGAAAACATCCTGACGGCATCAGCAACTGAAGAGAAAGGGTCAGCGACGGTGTTGCTATGGATTATCAAGGGAACAGTTGTGGCATCTCGACGGAAAAAAACATCCTGACGGTAACATCAAGTGGAGGGATTTTTTTTTTAACTTATCATACCATAGAAAATGGAATTGTGGAGTTAAATTTGATTCATTCACCGTGAACGAGCTCACTATATGGAGCTGCATGTAGTTGAGAATTCTAAGTTACAGTAGCTAACTGAGGTAAAATTGTTAGGACTTGTTGATTTGAGTCAACAACTCCTATCAAATAGGAGATTTGAGTCTGATACCGTCAACAGTTTCCACACTTCAGAGCGAAGCAATTTGTTTGTTTCGATTGACAATGGAAAGCATGGGAAGTCATGTGAGACGGTAACAACATATTTTTGTAATTACGGTGGCCTTGATCGTTAAATTTTCATCATCTATGGAGAAAATGATGAGTTCTATAATTGAACAATGGAGACATCTCTAATTCATGTACCTCTCTTTCAAGCTTTGGGCGGAAAAGTTGTGTTGGGAATGAAGATCAAAGAAAACCTTCAATCACTTCAGCTCTTCTATAACCCTTTTAAGATGTATAACATGAATCAGACCAGCAGAACTTAATTCTTAAGATTATCTCACCAACTTAATCACTAATCATCTCGTCGTGGTTTCAGGAGTCATTCATCATCAAACTAGCGGCAAAAAAATCCTAATATTTAAGGAACATCTCAATTGTGTAGGGTTACCACTACCAAATGTGTAAGATCTACTAAGGGCTTGTTTGGATTGAGGGGAATAAAGGAGAAGGGAAGTTAGGGGAACCATTCATCTTGTTTGGGAATATTTAGGAGGTGAAATTATTCACCCTAGTTCCCCATAGTTCACCCCTTAATAGTATAAAATTTGTTACCCCTCAAATTGGGGTGTAACCAAGGGGAAGGGAACTCCCTTCCCTTCACTTCTCTTCTCTCACCTAGTTTCCCTTAACTTCCCTTAACCCCATTGAAATCCAAACACGCCCTAAGTTTCTATACATTTCAACAAGCTCAAATTTTCTTCTCTCCCGTTGATTCTTTACAATATCCAGGAAAAATCATTTTTGACCTCTCCGAGCTACCTCGAGATGCTGGTTACGAAATGGAGGATTTCAAATTTCAGAAACATAACGGTTGAAAATGAATGCCCAAAGGCGTTTGTATGAGATTTGGAGGTAAGGAACTTATTTAGGACACAAAGCACAACCTAGTGATGATGAACATCACTAGGAAGAACCTAAGGATGAGAATAGAGGAGCATGCAAATTACATAGGTATAAACTATAAATGATTGCACATCAATAAGCTGCATCATCATAATCAACAAAATATTTTTCAATGGTCTCCTCAAGTCCAATCCTTTGATCGCTAACTTCGAACAAATTCCTACACATACCCAAAATAGAAAGAAACAGCAATTCTTTATATAACACAACAAAGCATGGGATACAATCAATCAAGAGTTAATAAACATAAATCCCATAAATATCACATCATGAAACAAAACCATCACAAGCAAACCATATAGGCTTTTCGAGCGTATCTATGTTACCTCATTATGATTCATACAAATCCCTTTCCTAAACAATTCAAGCAGCGTTGTACCCTGCAAAAAAGATTGAACCCTTCAAATTTAGAATCAAGAAATGGGTAACACAATAACCCTAACACAAAAACAAACAAAAATTAAATTAAAAAACTAAATCATTTCTAATTGCCCAATAGTCTCTCAAATCTCATTATTTGCTTGTTAGTCCCTTGAATCTTCGGTTTTCTTGCAATATGATCCTTCTGTTAGAAAAACTGTTAACTTCTCTAAACTCTAGTTGAGTTAAGCTTAAACCTAACAACTCAAGTTACCTTATTGCCCCTGGGTTATATATTGCCCTTGCAAGTTTTGGGTTTAGGGGCTGTTTGGTTCGCTATTATAAGAGGTGGAAAACTTAGAAAACCCCTCCACGTCAGATTTTTAACCCTCCACGTCAGTTTTTTTGTTTCCGTCCATTTCTTTGTGCCGCTTTGGTTCGCTCGGATGGAAGAGGGAAAACTCTTGAAATCGCTCCGATTTTTAACCCTCCACGTCAGATTTTTTTTCCCTCTCCGATTTTCTTCCCCAACCGAGTGAAATTGATGAAAACTCTGTCACGTCAGATTTTTTTCCTTCTCTGCTTTGTTTACAAAAGTTTTTCTTTTTTTCTATGCGGACCAAACACAAGAAAAATAAATACATTGGTTTCTCACCATTTTTTATGTGCGAACCAAAGCAAAACAATCTATTTATTGGAAAAGTTTGGAAAACTCAAAACTTGTATTTTTTTTACATGGAATTGCATTTCCCTATATCAAGAAAACGAACCAAACAGCCTCTTAGAGGGAAGCTAGCCGTGGAAATGACCCTGCTTTGGGTTTTGGTGAAGAAAGAAGGTGAATTTAAGTTGGTATAGGTGGGGTTACAATGGGTATTCTACCTGATTCCGTCAGGTTTAACGGTCATTAATAACACCACCAAACTCGAGGAACGGATCGGATTGGCAAGAAACTGAAGATTTTAGAAGGGACTAATAAGCAAATAATGAGCTTCGAGGGACTATTTGGCAGTCAAAGATGATTTGAGGGACCAATATGCAACTAACCAAAAAAAGAAAAAAAGAAAAAGACTAACCTGTTACCATCACATGTTGGGCAAAGGCAAGGGTTAATAGCAATAGGATCATACAAAGGAGACCAGCCAATAGTAGAATCCCCCCTACAGAGCTTGCAACTGTAGAACCCTTTCCCTTTGCAGGCTTTACAAGGGGGAGCAACCTTTCTCTACGACACCCCCCGGACAAAAAAAAAATTGCACGATCAGGACGGTGGGAAAATGAATTTTGCAAATCGATAGAAGGACTGAAAACCTACCCTCTTCGATTCTGAAGCGGATTGGGCTGCTCGGATGGCGACCGAGGAAGCGAGGGAGAGGGTGAAGACGCCGCCGAGGAGCACGGCGGCTGCGGAGCCCAGGGGACCCAGCACATTAGGAGGGCCACGTGGCATTTGATTTTGGAAAATTTCCAGTTTTTTTTTTTTTTTTCTTGTGGTGGGGGATGAGGAAGAAGAAAGAGCCCAATTTCGGGACCTTGATGTTTTACGAAGGATTTATTGAGCTGATAAGAGTTTAAGCGGGCCTTTTGGGCCAAGATGGGCATTTGTCAACACATTGAGTACCTTGATGTTTGGGATAATTACCTGAGTTTTATCACACGCTACAGAACATTACATTACATATTTTGGAATCCATGATCTAGATTTTACCCAGTAATCTAGACGGACATTAGATGCGCGTCTTTCTAAAATATACATGTAAATGAGCAAATCCAAAAATATATTATTGCATACACTTTGCACGGGCACAATTACCATATTTGTATATTTTGTTGACATTAAGTGCCAACTTGGTATATTTTCTTACTCCGGTAACAACAATGCATGTTAAATGGGACACGGTGATAATAATGCCTATTTTTCTATTTGGAGCCAAATTTTCAACGACTAAATGTCACGTGACTCCGTGATGTTGATGTGGCTTCTTATGTGACACATAGTCAAGCTCATTCCTTCAAGTGGAAAAGGTTTTTTTTAAATTAAGACTTATAAAGGTGGGAATCAAATTGAATGTTCTTCCTCCTAGGGTTAGAATTGGGTGTGGTCCACTGAAATTGGAGATAGATTCTTTAAGCTCAGGCTCTTGCTTACGGTCGGCTTCAAACATGAACATAATAGAGGGAAAAGAAGGGGGCAACAGGGGGGGGGTGGGGGGGGGGGGCGGGGGGGGGGGGGGTTGGGATTCTTTTGTCAAAATTGTTAGTTAAGATTCGGCTTAACCTTCGCCATGTCAGCCAAATTAAGCCATGTCAGACGGATGTGACTAGTCACACGAGGTGATCTCGCGCGGTAAAAAAAAAGGTCTTGTCACCATGTCCCATTTAATATACCTTGTTATCGGCGAAATAAGAAAATATACTAATTTGGTACTTAGGTCAACAAACCATACCAATTTGATAATTTTGCCGGTTTGAATGTGTTCCTTCACATATTCAACTTTAAACGATCTAACAAGCTCTTTCCATCAAGCTTACTAGAAAAACTGAGCTTCAGAAAATCCTCCAGGCTCAAAGTTTTATAAAACTCTTTGCCATCTTTCACAAGTTCAGGAAGTGGGCCGATGAGCTCGCCAAACTTTGGGGTGTGGAAAGCAGCCATTGATATGCGTTCTTTCTCCGAGTGTACCAGAGCTCTGTGTTCGATACTCTTGTACTTACCGTTGGTATAGATCTGTAGGCAAAATATCAGACATGCGCATGTTATTACCAACAAAAAAATGCATGTCAAACGTAAAACTGGATAGATCGGATATAACTGTAAAAGGGTTAATTGCACATTGACACCTTACATGTAACATACCAGAAGTTACAAAGATATCCTTATCCTTATCCTACTAGACATAGATAATCAATATACATGTCAGTATCCCATATGATATGGATGGCGAGTAGGATGCATCTAGAAGAACAAAAAATTTCGCCTTGTAAGCATGACATTTATAACTTTTTTTTTTCATTTTTATAGCTTAAAAAAACACTAAACAAATTTCCATGAGGAGTACTAGGTTAAGGCCACAAAATACTGCCAACTGAAAATCTGCACAAGTATTTCAGGATCAGGAATCTCTTGAATATCTATTTAGCAACTTAAGCATGTAGTACTTTGATTTATTACCTCAAGTATATCACCGATATTGACAACGAAAGCACCAGGAATTGGTTTTACAGAGATCCATCCGCCATTTTTCCGAATTTGCAATCCTTGTACTTTGCTGACTTGAAGGAGCAATGTCAGGCCTCCTGCATCAGAGTGAGGAGAGAGACCCAGAACCTTCTCAGGATTTGGGCACGGTGGGTAGTAATTTGTTCTTAGCGATTGTGTCTCCTTGAAAACATTTATGAGTTGATCATGTTCAAGTCCCAAATTCTTCCCCATAAATCCTAAGATGAAATGTGCAAGTCTCCTTACTTCCAACGAGTATTTGTGCATCGTTTCCCTGAAAGAATCAATGACTTGAGTAAGAACAAACCAATTACCTTTATTGCTCATGAATAACGGACTATGGTTGTAAATGAGTAAAGTCTTAAAACAGTTGGTTCTCAAACAAAGAGACCAGTTGATGCACGTGGTCTACTTCATTCGAAAATGAACAGTCTTGAAACAATATTGATCACGTATAGTACATCTTACTACAAAAAAGAGCGAGGATGTTAATTTGCTTATAACTAGATTTTACACAATTATTAACATAAAAATGAGTTATATATATATATTCAACGGACCCGATCATCCACAATGTAGATCAAGATCAACGGAGCGGATCATCCACAATATAGCTCAATCATGTGAATTTAGACCGCATCATTAGATGCTTATCTAAGGCATCACCTTAGGAACACTTTTCCCATATATATATATATATATATATATATATATATATCTTGAATGATATTTCTTTTATGATATGATTCATTTTGTTCTGAGTTTGTCTATTATAGTCTTGCTAACTGTGATCGGGGACCTGACCCATATATACACACACACACCCTTAAATCTATTTGTGAACTTGCCCTCCAAATCTCACTATTCGCAAAACCATTGCCACACCCCGGGCACGCGGGCCCGTTGGCGTGATGTAAGCCATGGGACCCACAGATCTATATAAACCACTCAAACACTTATTCGCCCACCGATGTGAGACTAAACATTTGGGATGTCACAACTATCCTCCAAATAATCTCATTGGAAAATAAATATCCCCCAGATCAACATAACTAACTTAATTGGATTAGCACGAAGAAATTTGACTATTTTGTTGATAATTTTACATTGCAGTTACAAATTAGCCAATTAAAGCTTGTCGATTTGGTACATATGTTTTGTATGAAGTTAACGATTGAGGGGGAAACACAGATTTGGGAGGGTAGTTTCAAAATACCTATGGATTATGGGATACATAATTGTATATACAAAAACCTCTTTAAACAAAAGGAAGCGAAACCAGAAGTTTACTTACCTGAAAGTGGGAGGATGAGTAGGCCAGAACTTCAAATTCCTATAATTCTGTGGCAAAGTGAAGAGGAAAAGCATGTCTCCCCAGTCAAGTTTCTGCTCCTCTGAAACAACAAAGGCTTGGCCATAGCCTTCAAGATTTCCCGATTCTTGAGCGCATGCCTCTTTAACATCTAACGGAAGTTGAAAGAACTCCTCAACGTCAGCCTTCACTTTCTCAATCAGCCCTTCAGATATGTCATGGTTTACAAACTACAAAATAGAATCCATATGTCATATCTATCGCATACCTAGAGTCATAAAATAGTCAGGCTGTAAATAAAGTTCAGAGAGATGAACTGAAATATTTGAAGTATTTGCAATAATCCTAATCACTTATTCTGTTAGCGTTCAATTGGTTTATAGAGAGAATAAGAGAGTGGAAGTTCATGGTCTGAATACTTGAAAAGGTCATCCCAAGCACCTATATTTCACGATAGCAATCATGCTGCATCCTCATCCTTTCTCACTGAGTCAAAGAGAATGGGTTGCATATTATGAATCTATTTGTATAAAGAGTTTGAGCATCTTAGTGCATTGGGACTGGGCGTGATTTTGGAGAGTTAATGGAAAAAAAAGAAAGAGAATTTCACCTAGTAAAAGTCAAACTACAAATATCCTTCAAGTTGATCACAATTTCATGGACAGATTAACTTAAATTGTAACCCAATTTTTAACAAATATCGATATCCACTATCCTTTCAGGTTTTTCAATTTCAACAAGGAAATTAAAAATCAATGGATAAACAACTAACTATGTTATTAAAGTCGACATAATAATATGATACTGACCTGGAAAAATCCCCACTCTTCGC
This sequence comes from Asparagus kiusianus, assembly GCA_022839385.1. NCBI lineage: Eukaryota > Viridiplantae > Streptophyta > Magnoliopsida > Asparagales > Asparagaceae > Asparagus > Asparagus kiusianus. Next base: position 149,949 of record BQKN01065864.1, on the reverse strand, counting down.
AAGCAAACTTGAGCTTACTGGCCTCTTCATCTGAGAACTTGGGATCTGATAGTCTTTGCATATCTATCACAGGAATATCCTCATCATCATTAAAAACATCCTCTTCCATCTCAGGCCGAACATACCTCTCAAGAATCTCAGCCTTCAAATTTTTCGGATCAGCAGCAACAAGAGCTTGGACGTTGTCCACTTTCATGGACCCTCCCAGCTCGCTTTGCTTCCCGCGGTAATTCTCTGCATCCATTGCAGGTGGTACCTCTTTTGGCCAGTCCTTGGTCTCTTGTTTGAATAGCTACATAGAATTCTAAATGCGTACACGTCAAATAACCTGAAAGCAACCATCAAGACTACTGGAGCATAAACAACAGGCTCCTGACCTTAACCAATCATATTTTGATATGTGGATTCGATAGTGACTGACCACCTGCCATTATAGTAATTCACAAATAAGGTGTACCAGGAAGAATTTTAAAAGAGAAAGGTGTACCAGGAAGAAAATGTGTGGCTTGATTTCTCTAGAAACAAAATAAAGTCCAACTCCAGATTTCGCTTTCGATAAAAATCATAGTGAGCTCAATAGTCTAACCTTTAGAATGACTAAACAAATAAGGAATAATAAAGTTGCCTGCCTATGAGAATTAGACCTTCACAATTTCCTTGCATTGGATTAGCACTGAACTAAACCAATTCATAAATCCTAATCCAGAGTACATCATCTAAGATCATTCAAGGATTAGTTAGTAGATTAGTGACAAATACGAAACGACTACCTGCAAAGCTGCAGGCCTGTATGCAGCCTCACCATTAATTTTCTCTGTGAAGCGCCCTGAAAAATCTTTAAGATAATGAATTACACTGGCCACCAACCAAAGATAGTACTAGAGAAAAAACAGGAATAAAATTGATTCCCTTCAAGGGTTTCATCGCATGTTTTGGTAATTGGGTCTGGATTATTATCATATGAGGGAACGAGAGACGAAGATCTATATTTTACCACTTGTGTTCTAAAGGGACATGAGGTATAATGCAAATAGTGCTTAAATTATTTAGAGTATTTGAGATATTTATCAATTGTCACTTGTTACAGTTTCATGTGAGTTGATAGCAACTTTAAGACAATCCTCTTGCGGTTTTCCTTCATGTATTCAACTTCAGACAATCTAACCGTCTCTTTCCATCGAGCTTACTAGAAATATAGAGCCTCAGAAAATCCTCAACACTCAACGTCCTGTAAAACACTCTACCATCTTTCACAAGTTCAGGAATTAGGCTTATGAGTTCCCCAAACTTTGGTTTGTGGAAAATAGCAATCGATATGCGTTCTTTTTCTGAATGTACGACAGCTCTATGCTCAATACTCTTGTATTCCCATTCATAAATCTGCAGACAAGATCAAATATATATTAAATAGATGCATGCAAATTTTAAAGCAGATACATTGGATATATTTGTAATCAAGCACAGTTTTAAAGCAAGATTCTCTCTTTGAGAGTAAAAGAGTAGAAAAGAATTCACTTGGAGGGTTACCTGCAACAATAAAACCAGTGGGTAGTAAGTTCAAAACAGTGAAAATGCACGTGTTCTATCCGCAATTAAACCCCAGTTCAAATTAATCAAGGACACAATTTTCAGCATGACATTGTCACTTTTCCCCCTCTTTTTTTACTGCTTAAACATATAGCCACAATTTTCACTAAAGAGCACCAAACTTTATTATTACCTCAAGCATATCGCCAATATTGACAACAAAAGCATCAGGAATGGGTTTTACAGAGCTCCAACCTCTATTTCTCGAATTTGCAATCCTTGTACATCATTGACTTGAAGGAGCAACGTCAAGCCTGTGGCATCAGTGAGAGGGGAGAGACCAAGCACCTTCTCAGCAGTTGGGCATGGTGGATAGTAATTTATTCTTGCTGATTGTGGCTCCTTGAAGATATTGATGAGTCAATCGTATTCAACTCCCCACGTTCTTCCCCATGAATCCCAAGATGCAATGTGCAATTCTCCTTACTTCCAATGAGTACTTATCAATTGTCTCCCTGTGAACATCAAATACTTGAGTAGAACAAGAAACTTGTTTCCTTGATTACTAGAAGTTCATCAATCATTAGACTATGGTTTTGGCGTACTTTTCATTTGTAAATGAGAGCTTAAAATGAAAGCATATGGATGTCACATGATGGCCAATGTGTTGCAAAAAGATCCCCTAATATGTCATTGTTGCAGAGAAAACCGCTGTTCTCTTACAGGTGTTGAACATACACGTCATAGTAGCTTCATTTGGGCTAATAAAAAATTATGGGAGTAATACGTGACTAACCTATTAAAAAATATGATACCTACCTGTATGCATCAGTTTCTTCCATAAATGAACATAGACTTCAGACCATATTAGTTTTCAAGGATATGATACCGCCTCTGATGGATGGTTAAGTAATATCTAGCATTAAGGACCACTAGGGTGACAAAAATCTCTGATGAATAAATACCGATGTCAAGTTGAAACTGAACAGGATTTATCCAATGATAATTAGATTCTACGCATAATTCTCAACTGGAAAGGGGAAATTGAAAATTCTTTTACCTGAAAGTGGGAGGATGAGTAGGCCAGAATTTCATATTCCTATAATTCTGGGGTAGAGTGAGGAGGAAAAGCATGTCTCCCCAATCAAGTTTTTGCTCCTCTGAAATAACAAAGGCTTGTCCATAGCCCGGCTCTTGAGTAGTTCAGTGTAAAGCAAAATCTTAAGAGATGAATTAAATTCTAGAAGTACTTATCTGATCCTAATTGCTTGCTCTATTAAGCTCACTTGGTTGTAGGGGGAATTTGAGAATGAAAAGGGTAAGTTACAGGGTTTGAATCCTTGGAAAGGATCTTTCTCTCGCATAATGATACCAATCATGTTGCATTCTCATCCATCAGCAAGTCAAAGAGATAAGTTGGAAATTTTGGTTACCATTTATGAGTCTAGATCTCCAAAAAATTGAGCACTTTCAAGCATTAGGCTTGGATGCATCAGTAGCGTGAGTTAATTGGAAAAAAAATGCTAAAGTATTACCAAGTAAATAGTCAAATATAAGCAACCCATTAGTTGATCTCAATTTCCTTGACTAATGGTATATATCAGTATAAAAGATTCAAAGTGCACTCCAATGTTTTAAATACTATCACTATCCACTATACCTTTCAAATTTCTAGTTTTTTCCCACAAAAACTGTGACTTTTAAAACCTTAGAATGCCACCAATTCACGCAGTGAATGAATGAACTAAATGAGTAGTAATTCGAACTAGAGTATAACACTTTTAACTTGGAAAAACCCCCACTCTACGCAAGCAAATTTGAGCTTACTGGCCTCTTCATCTGAGAAATTTGCATCCAATAGCCTTTGCATATCTATGACAGGGATACCCTCATCATCAACGATAGGATCCTTTTTGATGTCAGGCCAAGTATACCTCTCAAGCTTCTCGGCTTCAAGTTTTTCTAATCACCAGCAAGAGCCTGAACGTTGTCCACTTTGATGGACCCTCCCAAATCAGTTTGCCTCTTGCAGTGATTTTCTGCATCCATTGCCACTTGCTCTTCCTTTGACCTGCCCTTTGCCTCTTTTGGATAGCTATCTAAAACATATACATGTCAAATTAGCTTAAAGCAATCATATTGGGCATCAACAACAGGCTCCTGATCCTCTACAACCCCAATAGTAGGAACTTCTTGTGCTCTAGAAAAATCATATTTTGACACGTGGACTTGATAGCAACTCACCAACTCCCATGATAGTAATCCAAGTAAGTATTTAAAATGAGAAAGGTAAAAGAACATTATGTGACCTGACGGTTGTGGAAAGCGGAAAGCGGAGCAAAGCGGCAAGGTACTGCTTAGTCTTTTGAGGCTTAAGCGGATAAAAGCTCAAGTCAATTTATTTATTTATTTGTTAAGTAGGGACAAATTTTAAAAAATAAAAAAAAATCTGAAAATTATAAAACAAACAAAAATTGAAGGGAAAACTTTTCTACAAATGTCTGTCGTGTTTAAAGATATTCTAAACATGAAATAGATGTGTAACAAATACCTAGACCTAATCACACAATCTTAACAAAAAACTATACACACGTAATGTGATAAACTCAAATATAGCGGACTATAATTAGATACCGGATTTTATCCCTTCAGAGATATCTGATAAAAAAAAGTTAATAAATTAATATAAATTATCAAAGGTGAAAGCTTTTGGTGGCTGATTTCAGGTTTAGAGACCACTTTTGGGCCTATTTATGTGTTGTGGCCGCCTTTTCTGGAGTTTTTTTTCCAGGCGGATAGCAGCTAAGTCCCCAAAATGCTTAAGTGGTCGACTTAAACACCGCTTTGTGCTGCTGTTTTCAACACCCTCCTGATTTTTTTAGAAGAAAAATAATGTCATTTCAAGATTAAACTTTTGAGACAAGAAATCAGACCGAGCTCAAAAGCCTAATCTTTAGAATGTCTGAAGAAATCAGGAATGATAAATTGACCTGTGAGAATTAGATCTCCACAATGAACTGAACCAATCACAATCCTAGTCCACAGCCCATTATGTCGGATCAGACAAGGATTAGTCAGTCGGTTCATGATAAGTTACAAAGCTCTGCCTACATAGTTGCAGGCCAGTGTGTAGACTCATCAAAGTGTTCCATGTGAAGCCTTCTAAACAATCATCTTTAAAATATTACCTATTGGCCGACAACCAAATATAACAAAGTGATTAGAGAAATGTCAGAGAACAAGTTGGTAGAAGTCTCAATCAGAAAACAAATACAGTTGCAATCAGGTCCAAAAAATATATCTTGTGAAACAATGGATAGCATTGCATGATCATAGGCTAACTATGAAGGACATATAACAGAATGTTGACAGGATCTTACACACTTAGGTATTTTATCATGTAAAAATGACAAGAACTGTAATGGCTAATGACTATCATGAAAACTACTCTCAGCATTGGGACTTCCTGCTATTCTTTTTGCTCCCTTACTGGAATTTCTAAGAAATCCCAGAAATGAATACAGTTTTGCAATTAGATGGGAGTTAGATAAGTGCTATTGATGCTATGAACATGCAAAACAAAGAAGAAATTTTAAGTATTAGTTAGGTCCTAGGCATCTTGGATGGCAATCCATTCTTAGCACCTTGATGAATGTCATGTGATCTCTTAGTCTTCATACCGATCAGTGAAGAACATATATTTTCAAAGTTCGTACTTTAACAGTATAAACAACAGCAGAAAATTCCAAAACAGAAGCATTTAACCAATTATAGAGAAATTTGTTCACTATGACACAATTTTGTGACCCAGGTAATTATTGCAAAAGTGTACATCTGCATTTCTGAATTATAGAACAGTAGTGTTGATTGGAGCTACCATGATCATAAGAAAATAAAATTGTATTGCTCGTTTCTCTTCCCAGCATTTCACGTGAGCCCACAACCTCCATTCCTTAATAGGACCCTTTTCTTTCACAATGTCATGATCGATTGGTGTCCATTTTCATAAAGTGGAAGCCCATAATATCTCTGTATTCTCCTGTCCCTAGACATCGGTTGCAATAACCAAGTCCGCTTCCACCACAAACCTTGCACCTGCCAGAGGTCAGCTTGTTTATCACAACTGACAAAGGAGCAAACGATTTTCACAATATAGGTTTCTCACCATTTTGGCCATTCTCCTTCGGGAAGCAAAACTAGATGGACACAGTTGGTCCTTCCTACAAAAGGAAAGCATAAGTTACAGATCCGATTAAAATACAATATTGAAACAGGTAACTACGAGTCCTTAATACCCCTATTTTTAAAACAAATATACGTATGTACTGATGAATATAGAATAGGAAATTTTCTTTAATTCACTTGAGAGACTTAGGAACTGAGGGAACCTCTTCCTCGACAATGGTGGCAGTCTACTCTTCCACTTCCATCGCAGACTACACAAGGTGGATCCGGTTTTCTAAATTTCTCTATCCGAACATTGGACTGCAACAGATAATAGCCTTACAACATCAGAATTCAATATAGTAGGAAGAAGACAGAATTCAGTAGAGTAGGGAAGAAGACAGAATTCAGTAGAGTAGGGAAGAAGACAGAACACCCAGTCTTAAAAGAAATAGATTTTTTTTCCGCATACAACATTCACAAATTTTCCAACCCAGCATGTGCATATAGACAGGATAAGATTTATTAAACACTACTGGAGCTGATCCACTGTAGACATAGAACGAACTCCTGCATAAAGACTAAGAGGACGCAGCTACTCCAGGCTCTTATCTTGTCTCATTAATCCTTTTGATTTTTCAAGTTACTTGTGTATAAGTATGTCATCTAACAGTATTAACAATAAAAATGTCAAAAAATAGAACAATTATATGACTATGCATGTTATCAGCCATTGCTCGGTTTCTCTTACCTTCCCATACAACGGTAACATAAACATCTCGTGCTCTTTTTTCTTTGTCTTCTATTTGATATCATGCAAAACTTGAATAATCCTTGTTCCCATTTATGAAGGAAGGACACGTTTATTTTATATTTCTTCCCATCATTGTGAATAAAAGAAGATAAAAGGTTCCGAACCTTTAACTTTACTTAAAATTGTATTCCTTTTCTTTATTCTCCCCTTTCCACTGAAAAGCCAGGGCGTCTTCGCTGCATTCGCCTCTGAACCTCATTTTCAATTTCGATTTGGGGGAAAAAACCTAAGAACTTAGCCCCCACCCACCAAAGGATCAACTCATAAACATCCAACACGTGCAAATAATAATGACATACAAACTGATTCATCACTAAACCACTGAAGACATCCAATGTATCCTTAGTAGTATTAAGGTCATCACCCAAAACAGTATGCGTGAAGTCTGGACCAGTCCATTGGTCGGTAAGTTGTAGTTTTTGAGCTCTAAAAAGCTACTAGCAGCGATAAATCCCCAAAAAAGAATACATAACACACATTGTTATACATAGCAGTCAATAGCGCCACAATAGCGTTAGCAGCCCGCTCCGCAATGATATCACTCAAAGCAGTGACATATTGCGAAGTATGCACTTTTCTTTCGCAAAAGCGGCTAATAGCACGCCATATAGATGAATAGTGAGCTATCATAGGTAAAATTCGCTTTTTGATCGCTATTTAAATGTGGTTTCATGTTTATTTTTATAATTACACTCGAACCACACCTGCAAGATTCGATGTCTTGAGTCATTATTGATCGTGGTTTTTTCTCCTGAGTCCGCTTATGATCCAACCCTTCAAAACCCTAGCTACCAAAAAGGTTGTTGCCTCCCACTGCATCCCACTATCTCCCGCTGCCTCTCGCGACTTTCGAAGTCTTCTTGCCAACTCCAACAGCCTCCAACACTCCCTCAGCACTCCTCTCACTACCACAACACCTCCTCTCACCGTGAGCTCCTATTTCATTCCTCTCACCACTCAGTTCATCGACTCGAAGACAATTACTCTTCGACTCCTCCATTCCTCTTCGAGATTATGCAATAGTTACATGTCCATTTCATGCGTAGGATCTCTTTAAATCATCAAATATGCATTTTAGATTTTTTTTTTTTTTTTTTTTTAGATTTTTTTTTTTGAATATTTATACATATGTAAATTAGGCCGCTATTGGACTGCGCTTTTTGCTGCAATAGCCCAAATAGCCTTAGTGGTGCCTCGTCGCTACGCGGCCCTATCCGCCATCAATAACCTCGATAACACAACGCTGGCACGAATAATGAAGCAGGGACATCATCAAGAAGAAGTTACTGTTTTAACCACAAGGTGCATCAAGAAAAAAAAGAAATTTTCTAGAAGTTATGATTTGTCACTAAAATCATTGGTCTAAATTGGCACTTGCTTCACTTCAATTACATCCTTTGAGCTTGAATACAGAAGTCTATGATGAATTTCTTCATAGTATGCTCTACTCAAAAGTCTCCATGTCAAAACCCTAACTAAAAGAGGGGTTTTTAAGGAAAAAAAGGGTTTTTCTTTTGTTACCTCGCTCTTGACGATCCACGAGGGTTTAGAGAGGCAGAGATGAGAGGAGCCGCCGCCACCGCCGCTGCCGCCGCTACGAGGGATAAAGGAAGCCGACACGGGGCCGATATTTCGCGCCAGCACGGGGAGGGCAGCGGTAGCGGACATGGACTTGGCGTCTGATCAGTGCGAATGAGCTCCGGCGAAGGAGAGATAGGCTCTAGAGGATCACTTTTTGCGCGGAGAACCTTGAATAAAAATCTAATTGTTTCATGGGTACATACCCCTTATTCATGTCTATTTGCAGAACTACACCAAAAACTCGACATCAGCATAATTATCCTCAAATAATCAACCTTGGAAGATTAAAAAAAAAGTACCTTCAAGATTAACAATTCATGAACTTTGTTGGATATTATGAGTAAATGTTTGACTATTGTTTGATACTTGCAGTTAGAAATTAATCTATTAAAGTCCCCCCCCCCCCCCCCCTACTTGATGTTCAAGGTAGTTTTTTGCAAATATGCATGATTTAAGAATTATGTATGCGAAAAAACCCATATTTCATGAATGTGTCACTAAATTAAGATTAATGGTAATCGATATTAAAAAGAACATATGAGATATTGTAGTATCATCTTCATTTAGGGGTTGTTTGGTTGCTCATATTACATGAAATCTATTTTACATAATACTTTCTTTTCCTTGTTTAGTTCTCACCTTGAAATCAAGAACAAACTTGGCTCAGCACTTTTTTGTTGAATGATGCAGTCCATAGTTTAGAAACCCATTTTCTTATGTCTTATTGAGGATGAGAGGAATCATTTTTATGGTTTTCTCTGATTTTTTTTTTTTATTTTTTTTTTTTGGTGGGGGTGGGGTGGGGTTCGTTCTAATAAACCAACCAAATAGACCTTTAATACACGTGTCCCAAATATGGTAAACACAGTATATACATTATACTACTCTTTTGTGTGTAATAAAAAAATTAATATATGATTAATATCAACAATTTTCATTTTATAAATTAGTGAGAAAAATCTAGCTGTAAATGGCTCCTCATCTATTATGAGCTACGGGAAAATAACCAAATCACCATTCTTCCTTCATGATATATTGTATTCCTTGATAACTCATCTGAGATAACAATCCATGTCCTGGTTGACCAAATAGTACACAATTGAATCTTAAGCATAATTCTTTTTAACACTGAGCTCACCATTGATTATGTTGCGTCTTAAAGTAGAAAAGTGTAAATATGAAAAGTATAAATGCACAAAATTTTAATTAAAAGTTAGACACGCAAAAGACTGACTACTCTTCATATCAAAATATCAAACAAGAAAAAACTTCCCATTTTGGGCAACTTAAAAAAATGCAGAACCTATACCACCGTCCAAAAAGCTTGAAGCTTCTAGCCTTCATCACGCTGATTGGGG
>BQKN01065864.1:116245-140105 GCA_022839385.1 Asparagus kiusianus | reverse complement strand
GGGGGAACAGTAAACATGACAGAAGTTTGTAATAGACAACCCATTTTTTACAGTCAAAATGTACAATTTTATTCAACATCCAAGTTCAACTGCCAAGACAACTCCATTCACAACTGCTGCAAAATTACCGCCCTCTATTCTTCAGTTCAAACCACAGAGCAGAACACTTAAAACACAATCACTGATCAATACAATGTGCTCTTCAAATCCTCAAAGTGGCCAAATTTATGCTTTACATCAACGGAAATGGACAGAGAACTGATTTTTTTTTTTTAACCGAGACAACTATGACATTAACAAACACTAAGACTCGCTTCACACAATCAGCAAACAGTAGCCACCAACATTTCTTCAGGAAAAGATGTCCACTTTAGATTCTTCAAATTCAAAGTATGGTGCATCTTCCTTTTTCTTCTGCAGGAGGCGCTGCCGGTTGCTGGAACCTGCTTGAATCTGACGGATTGTACGTGAACTCCGAAGTGTCAAGCCCATACTGTTCAGAGGGTAGAAACCACATTTAGACTCAGAAGCAGGTAAATGCATCAATGTCGCACAAATTTCCCGTATCTTATAACAAAGGGTTAATTGCAGATACACCCCCTGCACTAGGAGAGAACATCACTTGTATCCTATCCTCTGAACTCCCGACAACATTATTTTCAAAGATAGGTTGAGGTGTCACGTGATAACATTGGTGATAAATTAACTTTGTGAGAATATAAAATTTATAACCTAAACCCTCATAACTTCAGTCAATAACTTTGGAGTTTAGTTGTAGTGGCAGGGCCTTCAAGATGGTATCCGAGCAACCTAGATTCAAATCTTACTAGTCACAAATTTCTAAAGCGGATTTAAAGAAACAGATAATGCTCACGAGTCCAGGTCTCAAACCATGAAACGGCGCTCAACTTGTGGAAGCATGTTTGAGTAAAAAATTATCACCCTCAAGACTCATTATAAATCCGGAGTTTTGGTGTAGTCACAGGTCCTTTAAGAACATTTAACCTCGGTTTAATTGAGAAAAAAAACTAAAGTACCATCTCATTTAATGGTAAAAGGTAGTGTTATCTGAAGATTCAAGAGGGATAGAAAAGATTAGGGACATAAAAGGCTACACCATCATGGTACAGGAGGTGAATCTGCAATTAACCAAAAAAACAAATCTTACCTTCTCTCTCATCCGCTGACTCCAGGCATCGTTCCTGCTAGGCCGATGATCGAGAGTGGGAGCCACAGGGACGCCAGTTGCTGCAACTCCCTGCCGATTGTTTATCAATGGTTGATGCATGCTTGACCTCGGGTTATTATACTCTTCATCACTGTCATATTCTGGAGGCATATTTGCTGATCTGACTGCAAGAGCAAGCAAGAAAGCCAGTGCCTGCACAATAGAACATTATAGAAATTATTCTACATCATGTCCATGGAAACTTGGGTTAGAACTCATAAAGATATTGATCATAAAGTAAAATAAGTCTTACTAAGGCATTCTTGTGCATAATAAGAAATAAGTAGACTCATGGTAACTGACCTCTAAAACAACAGCTCCTAGAGCAACCCATTTAACAATTTTCCAGTTTCCCTCCAAAAAATCATACATCATCTCGAAGTTTCCAGTTTTGTCAACTGGAATCAACTGCACAAAAAATCATGATCAGTAAACTAGTGAAAATGAAAATCAAAGATAAGAAATGTGTCAAGATAACTCACATCTTTCCAACTATGGTCAAAGAACATGAAAGCCGCAGCCCCCAGTTCAACTAGAATCAGAAGGATAACCAAGAAAGCATACTTCTTGGGTTAAGGAAACTACTAAAGAGGGAATATAAAATTTGCTTCAGAATAAATAATTTCACAACAATTTTACCTGGTTGAACATCAGAAACTCAGACTACAAAATGTCAGTTGGAACAACATTAGATAACTATTATGTATACCTAAGAATAAAGATAACCAGCAGTGCTATTTAACATCATCACAAGGTTATTTCTCCTAATCTTTATCACTCTAAACTGCTGCAAATATTTTTAAACTGCAACCAAGGTGTTTTCTAAATATTGTCTCCCCTCTGGAACATCCAAGTCATCTTAGGCTACCTAGTCTGTGACACTTCCTGACCTAAATTATAATCTAAGAACTTCAATGGTCAACAAACTTCACAAGGAATTCTGCATAGTCTGTAATTTCTCGCCCAGGTAAATTTAGCTTTACGTTCAAGGATAATTAAAGTGCATGGGTCAGCCACATAATACCAAAGTGGTGAAACAAGATTCAGCAGACACAAATATCACTTCCAGTAGCAGCTAATTAGCTTTCCCCTAAAATCAGCAAATTAAATACTTATTTCATGCTAAAATTTTTGCTACTTTCAAACTCAGCTTTTGATGTATTTTCCTAACTAAATTGACTAAATTTTACTAATCGTTCTGTAGTAGACATAATATTGCGTGCTTTCTTATGCATTCACAGTCTGTATAAGATTGCAGCTAAATACTTCTGCATGTTAATGATGAGCTGGCATGTACTGCCAGCAAATGGTCCATATATACCTAGATATTAAGAAGCAGCTTACAACGTCCAAACATTTACCAGAATTCTGAGTGAATCATCTTTTACTCAATGGACACATCAGAGAATGATCGATGATCATCTTTTTATATATTTCTAGCCTTTTACTAGATATTCAAAGCTAATGCAATTAAAAGGTAGGTAACACCTTTTAAGCCCTATAATGAATCAATATTGTTTCATATATTTCTATTCCCTAACATGCGAGTTAAGTGTGTATTTGTTTTCCAGCAAGTACACAAACATAACATGTGTTTATACATGTTCTATGTCAGAAAGTTATGAAGTTAAGTTGAAAATCTAGAAAATACGCATTCTATTAAGTAATTCAGGTCTTAACTCTTAAACATAACCCAGCTGACCTCAAATAAAAGCTTAAGAAAATTCATAAGATTAGTTTCAAAACCTCTCTAAAAGATCTAAACTTATCCACACTATATCCCATTAAAACACAAGCCCAAGAAAGTTTGACATGGCAACTTCTGAGAAGCAAAGGGAACTTGCAAAATATCATATGTAACATGCATGAAAATTGGAAACTGGAAACTGGAAACCTTCTTGCTAGAAAGAGACAATCTTATGTGAAATTATTCTAATTTAAAGCTTTACCACCAAGAACTAGCAAATGAACTTAATTAAAAAAAACTTAATACAGACATGCTAGCAAATGAAGGATCAGGCTCGTGCTTGACCAAAGAAAAGCAGGCCTTTAGGAGATCCTACTATCTGTTGGGGAAGGAGACCGGAAGTGTCGCTCGTTTGATAAGGCAGAGGAAAAATAGGTCAGTTTACGCATGCATTAGCCCCTTCTTCTTGTTTAAATGATTACCCACTTGATGATCTGACCCTTCCACTCTATCAGGCTATATAAGACAATGGCGATATTCATATCATACCATCCCGAAATCGCATACTATCTCAATCAGAAACATTAATTTCTACTAAAATTATAAAACCAAAAGAAAAATTAGGTTTTAGAATATAAATTATAACCCTCATCACAACTTCAAAGTTTTGGTGTACTAGCTGGCTGGGACTTTAAGATGGTATCCGAGCAAGCCCAAGTTCAAATCCCATCGGCCACAAATTTAAAGCGAGTTTTGGAAAATTGATACCTGTTAGAAAAGTATGAGTATTAGTTTAGCATTGGTTTAGTCCCACTGAGACTAATTTATAACTAATCCATATCTATAAATAATAAAGTATAGAGTTAGGGAAAACTCTCCCAAGAAACTCTTCTCTCTCCAAATCTTAACATGGCATCAGAGCCTATCCCTAACTCTAACCCTACTAATTCAAATTCCTAAGTCTAACCCTAACCCTGGACAGACGCCTCTCTCCAAAACCCTAGCCGCCAAAACCTTGCAGCCGCATTATCGTCCTCCTCTTTCTCGTCCTCGCCATCGTCCTCGCCCTTATCTTCCTCGACAACTCCTCGTTCTCTCACCCGACGCGACAACTCCCACCCGACGCCGCTCGCCGTTGATGACTGCCGCCACCATGAGACCTTCGCTCGCCATCGCCATGCCCCCCGCTCGCCGCTCTCTTTTTGTTTTTGAATCTGAGTCAGATCTACGAGTTGTCCTGTATAAAAACACTTTCAGGTTCCATCTTAACCTTCGGGTTCTTGAACTTTAACCTTCGGATTTCATGTTAACCTTTTAAGTTATTGTACTTTAACCTTCAGGTTCAAAATTAAACCCGAACCTTCGGGTTCTTGGACTTGTTCAGCCTACAGCTAATTCAAGACTTATTTTCTTGAACTTATACATACTTTGATTGTTTCCATTTTAGAGTACAACTTGTGGAGGGTATTGTCTTGAACTCTACTCGTCTGTTTCATGATGATCGGATCTGAGGAACTCAATAATTCTGAGTTAACGGTCTAGACTAAAATTTCGGAGATATTTTCTGACAGAATCACTGACCGAAAACTTGATGAAATTAACTATTTTCAGTGAAAGCGTGTTATTGAAATCTACATGACAGGCCGAGGCAAAACTAGTCATTTGTTGACGGACCCTCCTACTCCGACACCGGAATCTTAGACATTGGACGATAATGCCCTCTTACATCTTCTTAATATTATGGAGCCTAAAATTCAGGATTTAGTTCTTCATTGTATAACAATAAATGAACTTTAGTGTTTTTTGCAAGATATCTATGGGATAGCAGCAATATTAATCGAGCATATGAAGTAATTCAAGAGTTATTTCGTAAGAAACAGGATGGTAAACCTAAGGATGATCATTATGGTAAGTTCAATCGTCCGGCTGAGGAAGTTCGTCAAATTTTTTCTATTATTGGGGATGTAAAATAAATACAGAACCAATAGAACAAACTTATGGCACTCACCTACTTGGGCACCCTAGATTCTATTTACTCCTCTGCTCGATCACAAATCATAGGGAGCTCCGTCATTAGTTCTCTCGCTGAGACTTATCACTTTCTAAAGAACGTTATCCCTGCACAGCCACTCATATCCACTGCGGATCGTTCTTCGGTTGCCACTCAGAGTTGGTAATCTTATTGACAAGAAAGTCATACTGATGGTCCTGGAAGAGGTAGAAAAAACTTTGAAGGGAGAGAAGATTACCACACTGATCGTTCTAGAGGCCGAGGTGATCAACGAGGTGGCCGTGGAGGTCCATCTCAAGGCAGACATGCTCATGAAGATGACTCAGTGAAGACTTATAACTACTGCCACCAGTTAGGACATCTCAAATATAATTGTCCTGAATTAGAAAAGAAGGCCAATGGTGCTTACATGACTGCTCAGGACAACATCACTTCATCTGATAGTGAAATTCAACCACAATCACTTCCATGGTGCGGAGCTATAACGTCAATTTCAGCAATTTTAATTATTTCAGCAGTACCAAAGTTCACAAACATCGTCTTCCTCTTTATCTACTACTCTCAAAAGTGCAGGTACCCATTTATCTTTACTTACATCGTCTTCGTCTCATACTTGGATTATAGATACAGGTGCCACTGATCATATGACGGGGAACCCAGGTATATTGTCCTCTTTCTCTCCTACATCTAATTCAGTTATATTAGATGATGGTTCACGTACACCTGTTCAGGATGTCGGTAATATCAATCCTACCCCGAATCTTCCCCTTTCCTCCGTATTCTATCTTCCTAGTTTTTCCTATAACATTTCATCTATTAGTAAGATTACTAAATTAGTAAACTGTACTGTGACATTCTTCCCCACACTGTGTCTTTCAGGACCTGGTCACGAGGAAAATGATTAGGACAGGACATGAGCAGAACGATCATTATAAACTGGACTTGGGCGCCAAACATTTAGCTTGTATCGAAAACTCATCAGCTCTACAATACCACTGTCAGCTAGGGCATCCCTTTCTCTGTTCTCAAGCTTCTAAATCCTTAGTTCAAATCTCTTTCCTCGTTAGAGTGTGAGTCGTATCAACTTGGCAAATACCATCGTGTGTCTTATCCTAATCAAGTCAATAAGAGGGCTGCTAAGCCATTTGAACTTGTTCATTCTAATGTCTGGGGGTCATGCCCAATAACTTCTAAATTAGGATTCTAATACTTTGTAGTTTTGTGGATGATCACTCTCGTGTTACTTGAATTTATCTTCTCAACTCTAGGTCTGAAGTTTTTTCTATTTTTAAACTCTTTTATTCTGAAATAGTCAAATCAATTCAAAATTTTGATAAAAATTGTCTGATCTGATAATGCAAAGAAATATTTGGATGGTAACTTCACCAGTTTTCTTAAATATGGAATTTTTCATCAGTCTTCTTGTGTTTACACCCCCTGAAAAATGGAGTTGTTGAACGAAAGAATAGACATCTCCTTGATATTGCTCGGACCTTGCTACTCCATCGCCGCGTTCCTAAAGAATTTTGGGGGAAAGCTATATTAGCAGCATGTTTTTTGATTGATCGAATGCTCTCTTCTGTTCTACAAGATAAAATTCCTTTCAAAGTTCTATACCCTAACGATGATCTCTTTCTGCTTCCTCCAAAGATTTTTGGCTCTGTGTTTTGTTCATAATCATAGTCCAAATAAATAAAAGTTTGACTCTCGATTTATTAAAGATATTTTTCTTGACTACTCCCGAAAACATAAAGGTTACAAGTGTTTCTGTCCGTCACTCAATCGTCGTGTTATCTGCCGATGTAAAACTTTTTGAAGATAAATCTGGTCATTCTAGTTCCTCATCTTCATTATCATCGGATGAGTATGACTATTTAATCCTACAAGAGTCATTGGTTAACGGTAGTGGTTCATCCGCTGACAATACTATTTGCGCAACTGAGAAAGACTCAGCTAGGTTTAACGACCTAATTCAAGTTTATCACTGTCGCTTTGCTCTTGCTCCTGTGCCAACCTCGACCACAACACCACGTTCTCCGTCCGAAGAACCTGAATAAGTAAGTACAAATTTATCCCCTTCTGCGAAAGACCTTCCTATTGCACTCTGAAAAGGGAGACAAACATGTACTCAACATCATATTTCTAACTGTGTCTCCTATGATCGCCTATCCTCTACCTTTCGATCTTTTTACTTCCCTCGACTCATATTTAGTTCCCAAGAATGTGTTAGAAGCCCTGTCTATTCCTGGTTGGAACCAAGCGATGCAGGATGAAATAAGGGTCTTGCAGCAGAATGAGACTTGAGATTTGGTCTCATTTCCACCAGAAAAACGGCCTGTCAGCTGTAAGTGGGTGTACACTGTCAAGTTGAATGCTGATGAAATTTTGGCACGCTTAAAAGCTGGACTGATTGCTAAAGGCTATTCACAGGTGTATGCCTTGGATTACGTAGATACTTTCTCTCTGGTGGCAAAAATGATATTTGTTCAGATTTTTATTTCGTTAGCAGCGACAAACCACTGCCCACTTCATCAGTTAGACATCAAGAATGCATTCCTTAATGGTATTCTAGATGAGGAGGTTTACATGAAGCAACCACTAGGTTTTGTTACTTATGAGGAGAATGCGAAGGTGTGTAGGCTGAAGAAATCACTCTATGGTCTAAAGCAATCTTCGAGAGCCTGGTTTGGATGTTTTGCATCGGTTATTCAAGAATGTGGGCTTTATCGTGCACAAAAAGATCACTCTGCCTTCTAACGTTTCAGAATGGCAAACAAATTCTGCTAGTTGTCTATGTGGATGATATTGTAATTACAGGGGATGATGCTTCTGGTATTGACAGCCTGAAGAAGTATTTGCAGACACATTTCCAAACAAAAGATCTTAGTTCCCTAAAATACTTCCTAGGCATTGAAGTTACAAAATCAACAAAGAGTATTATTCTATCACAAAGGAAGTATGTCCTGGACATGCTCTCAGAAGCCATGATATTAGGATGCAGAAGCAGTGATTCTCCAATAGATGTAAACTCAAAACTACTACCAGACCAGGGGGAGCTTCTTGAGGATATTGGACAGTATAGGAGATTGGTGGAAAAACTAAATTATCTGACGGTGATCAGACCTGACATCACATTCGCAGTTAGGGTTGTGAGTTAGTTCTTGTACGCACCAAGAACTACTCACTTGAATGCACTAATGAGAATTTTGAGGTAATTGAAAAAGGTTCCAGGACAAGGAATTCTCTGCTCAGATCAGATCAAGGACATCAGAGTTGCAGGCTTCTTCGATGCAGATTGGGTTGGATGTCCTTTTGATAGGAGATCAACTATTGGATAGTCTTTCTCGGAGAAAATCTGGTGTCATGGAAGAGCAAGGAGCAAAGTGTTGTCTCGATCCAGTACAGAATCAGAATACAAAGCTACGACAAATGTGACACTAGAGATGGTTTGGATCAGAGACCTATTGACAGAGATTTGTCTCCCTCCAGAATGTCCCATGAGTTTATATGACGATAATAAAGCAGCAATTCACATTGCTGAGAATCCTGTATTTTATGAGAGATCCAAGCACATTGAAGTCGACTGTCATGTAATCCGCAAGAAGCTCAAGGACAAAATCATCACGGCAAAACATGTATCGACAGTTCATCAGTTGGCAGACATTCTTACAAAACCACTTGGTCGAACACGAGTTGACTTTATTTGTGACAAGCTAGGCATGCATGATATATATGCTCCAGCTTGAGGTGGAGTGTTAGAAGAGAGTGAGTATTAGTTTAGCATTAGTTTAGCCCCATATTGCCCGTGAGACTAATTTGTAACTAATTCAAGTATAGAGTGAGAAAACTCTCTCATGAAACTCTTTTCTCTCCAAATCTTTACAATACCAACCCTCAACCATCACCACAACTTTGGAGTTTTAGTGTAGTGACAGGGAATTTAACAGTAGAAGACTATAACACTAGAGAGATATAGAGCACAATAAACAGCACATGTACAAAAATGAAAACTAGAATTTAGGATACACAAGACAGGCAGCATCCACTTCTTGTCACAGCTCCAATGCAGCCAAAGAAAGATATTATGAAGAGAAGAGCTCCAATACCAATGAATAAGTAGATGAACCTGCAAACATCAAATTAGTTGGTGGGGTGAGCAACCTCATGAAAGTGGAGACAGAAATCTAAAATTCATACCAAAATAGATGTATGAGTCTGCACATATGATATTGAGGTCACATGCACCGGATAGATTCAAAATGCATTAGATATTTAACATATGCAAACTCCAGCAGAACTATTTACAATGATGGTTTATCCTATAATTCAACTGTGTCACCTTGTAGAAAGCACCATCAAAAGACAGGAATTATCCCTGCCATCACCCAAATAAACAAAAATGGAACTTCTTTTGCAGTGTCTTCAGTCTTCTAATTCAAATTAAATATATAAAAACCCCATTTTAAAACTGAAGTCTTGATCTCTGATTCATGACCAGATATATCAATCCTTATCTCCACGCAAAACTGTTAAGAACTATTAAGGGAACTATTAAGGGCACCTCCTCTGTTAAAATTTGCAACCTTATCTTTTTCATTTCACTATCAGGACCTGTATG
The DNA here is from genome assembly GCA_022839385.1 of Asparagus kiusianus. Classification (NCBI taxonomy): domain Eukaryota; kingdom Viridiplantae; phylum Streptophyta; class Magnoliopsida; order Asparagales; family Asparagaceae; genus Asparagus; species Asparagus kiusianus. Next base: position 130,561 of record BQKN01065864.1, on the reverse strand, counting down.
GTTGCCCCAAAACACTACCTTATCTCCATGCAGAACAGTTAAGCACTATTAAGGGCCACCTCCTCTGTTAAAATTTGCAACCTTATCTTTTTCATTTCACTATTAGGGCCTGTTTGCTTGCCCCAAAACACTAGAAAAGTGTAATATAAGAAGCCATTTAACACTTTTCTTATTTATTTTTGGTTCCCACTTGGAAACCTAGAGAGAAGATGAGTTGGCACTCTCTTATTGGATGAGTTGACCTTATCTCTAGGTAATCCATTTCAGGGTTTCTCTTTTTTTTTCTTGTTTTTTTAAAGGAAACGGTTCAAAACCATTTAGGGAGGTTTCTTCAACCAATTTACTTTTTGTGGGTTTCTAGGAAATTAACCAAACAGCCTCTCAGTTCATATGCATATATAGAAGGAATACTTTTAGAAACTAAAAAAATAATTAATGGAAACATAACAAATATATTATTAGTACAAGTGGAAAAATTATTTAGGTGAGAATGATAACCAAAAAAATAAACGAGTAGTCATTTTTGTTGATTAAGGTATCATTCATCATCATTATAAGAAACAAGCGGAAAATTGTTCATAGCATTCCATGAAAAAGATGGATAAAGTGGAGAAGAGATTCACTGACACTATGTGATTGTACAATGCCCAAGAAATTATTTTTATAATCTGAATGTTGAGCAATTAAAAAGAATAAATTTTTAAAAACACTTGATTCTAATATTTAATTATTAAAACTGACTAATATCTGTTGGATGTTGATCACACAATCAACTCAATTTGATTAATAATAAATGTTCAAATGTATTTGATGATGTTTTGAGATAAAGAGTGCAGGTTATGGACGTGTTTAGCTAGCCCTAAACATATATATGAAGTCATGAGAAAGTACGAAGAGAGAATGGCAAGAAATTGAAGTCGTGAAAGATTGAACAATAACACCAGCAAAAGCAGCCAGGTGGCTAGCAAGAGCAGGCGGCTAAAAACATGCACAAGAAAGCTAAAAAAACGTGCACAAGGCTGAAAGGAAAACATCAACCGGATGGGTCACAGAACCAGGCATCTACAAACAAATCGGCGGTTAAAAGCATCACGCGGCTGATCGTGCCAAAACAGAGGATGGTTTTCTGTGAATTTTTGTCAAAGCCACCTGGTCAAAAGCATCAAGCATCTGGATCATTACCTGGTTCGCATGTCTGGGCAAATTCCGTTGCATTTTTTAGATGTAATCTATCTCTTTATAAGAAATTCAAGGGTCATTTTCTTGATTAAAAGAGTCTAATTGCTGAGTTTATATATAGAGTTTGAGTGAGAGAGAGAGAGAGAGAGAGAGAAGATAAGAAAAACTAGGGTTTTTCATCGGAGGTTATTTTAGAGCTTTTCTTCTTGGATCTCTTCAAGGTTTGAAGACGATGCCCACGCTGAACTCAGAGGGGATCTTAGCAGCAACGTAGGCATCATTGATAGAAGATCTAATCAATTATTTAGGGACATATTAAAACTTTTCAATTTGATTTGTAAACCAATAAATAAAGTATTGAACGTTAAAGTATCTTATTATATTGGCTTTATGCCTCGGTGAGATTGGGTAGGATAGCATGTAATAGCGTTGACAATCTTGAGAGTTCGGTACTTTATCAAATAGTGGATCGATTTCACAGGGGTGAAATTTGTGGATGTAAGCATGCTGAACCACATAAAAATTGTTGCGCCTGTGTTTCATTGCTAGCTTGGTTATCTTTTCATTTATTTAGTTGCAAAACTTTTTAAAAATAATATTGTTTTCAACGCAACCCTATTAACGGGGGGGGGGCGCGCGCTCCGCTAATATTAACCTAACTAGATCCCAACAATTTTTTATTTATTTAGCATTTTTGACCAATTTTGACCAAGTCAACCAAAACTTGGGTGGTTTTGAAATATCTCAATTTTAGTAACTACTCAGGATCAACAGCCCTGAAAACTTACCAATCCGATCGCCAAATATACACTTCGGATATTATGGTTTTGCATTTCTCGAATATTATGGTTTTGTTTTGGATACAAAAATGAGATTTGAGGTAGTTACAAATCAAATCATAACTTCTATAATAAGATTATCTTAATCAATTCAGAATTATCCATAATTAAAACTATTTTAATCAAATCATAACTATTCACAACTGAAAATCAAATTAAAACCACAAATAATTGAAACTACTAGCTATTCATAATTAAAAATCAAATTAAATCATAACTATCCATAATTAATCAGCATTTTTGTGTTCTTTTTTCCCTTTTCCTTGAGTGTGTTTTTTCGATCTAATAATTAACCTAATATTTGAATTAAGTTCTTAACTACACGAGATAACAATCCCGAATAGTTACAAATTGCAGATTTTCACAAAGACCAACTTTTGGCTAACGTGGCCAAAATTGGTCGAAAAATGCTTTAAAAATTAAAAAAAGGTCAATTTTCATAATTAAACGTTAAAATTGGATGGTTTTAAAAATTTTGTCCAATTAAAAAGCATATCCCAAAAAAATAAAGCAAGAATGAGAATGCTGAAATGGATGATTGATGAGTCGATGACATGATAAATATGAAAGATATGATAAACAAACAGTGTAGGCAAAAGAAGTTCAACCTCAACTCCGGATAATATGAGGACGAAACACTTTGTGTGTTTATGCAATTGAGAGGCATGATAGAATTGTATTGAGGAAGTCTACACATAGGGGTAGACAAAAATGAACATGGATGTGGGAATCAAGCAAAAGATGCAGGCTTGCTAATTTAGTAAAAGACTGCTTGACCCTTCATTGAACTCAATGAAGGGGTAAAAAGTTTATCTCACCAACAATAAATTTCAGGAAAAAGTGTAATTTTTGTTAATGTTCATCCAAGAAGAAAACCACAAACATAGCACTCTGTTGACGAAAGTAATTAGTGCTCCACAATTAGTGAAGCATGTGAACTTTAAAAATAAGTCTTTGAGGAAGTACATCTTTCTATACTCAAAACATCATATAAACCTCGAGATTTCATCCCAAAAGAAAACTTTTCTTCCATAAAGAAGATGACTAGCACCTTGCATTTGTAGAAGTATCCACATGCCAACAGAGAGGGTAAAAAGAAAAAAATGCAAATAACAAACCTCAACATTTACAAAAAACTTGATAAAATGATATTAAAGACTTTTCACCCTTTTTCTCAAAAGTTATATGTAAAACATGCTAAAAGTTAGCATGTTATGTATCTACAAAGCTGAGAGCCTAAAACCACTTCCACAATTTACACTATCGTCATTGTTATACAGAAACGTTTCGTCAAAGGTTATTCATAAGCTAAATTAAACCTTCATTAGGTTCTTCAATTATCAATATTTCTTTAGCAATTAAGAACATACTCACTGCATCAAACAACAGATCATGCAATGCTGCTTCCAACTCGACATATGTGCTAAAAGATTAAATAAATAAATAAACATACCAAGCTTTCGGAAGCTTATCGACAATACTCTCCGACAGTGAAACAACAAGAAGCATAGGTCGACCCAGTTTCAAGATCTCAGAATTACTGCTGACCGGCGAGATCGGATCATCCCCACCACCAGAAATCCTGCTCCACTCTACCAACAAGTAGATTCCATATCCCACCATTGCCAATCCAGAAATCGTCAAGAGAAAATTTAGAAGCTTCAGAAGGCACTCGAGGCACCCTCGGCAAGCCATGATATCTCTCCTTAAACCCTCTGATTAATGCAGCCCTTCTTTATTATGAACTTCGTGATCAAATTACTCTCCAACCCAAAGATTACTCACATAGAACTCAATTTTTAATACCCGGGTTAGCAATTTCTAAACCTGCGAACATAGAATAACAGGATTTAGTTTAATTTAGCATTTCTTTTTTACAACAGGACTTATGGAATTCAAGGGTTTAGAGTACAACAAAGTGGGAGTTTTATAAAATATGTGAATGAAGAGTCAATTGTAATCTCATCAGAGGGTGAATCGATGGAAGGTCCAAACAAAGGCATACACTCAATTAAAATTTCCAAGTAGAAGGCTTTTTCCCCCTTTGCTGCAACCAACCACCTCCTAGTCAAATTTTCACTAAAAGAACAAAAATAAGCTTATAAATTTTCAAGTTCAAGATACGTGGGTTGCATCCTATCAAGACCTAAACACTAAAAGATGAATCACGTGCCTTGAATGTTCAAATGTAATTTTGGGTTTCTAGTGAAAATTTTGACTAGGAGGTTGTTTATTGCAACAAAAACCAGTTTTTAAAGATGGTTTATGTATAAACTGAAAATAAAAGACGGTTTCCGACAGTTACCCTATTTTAAGGTGGTTTTTGGGGGAACCCCTAAAAAAATCTAATTTTTCGATAACTAGGTGCAATTTGAGGTATTTCGAATCTGTTTCCGGGAAGAAAATTGAAAATTTTGAAATTACGCAGAAGAATTCATCAAGATTCCTACCGCATCAGAGCCCAAGAAAGGGATTACAAGCAGAATTTCTCTAATTCAGTACCAATTTTCATCGATCCAAATATCCCGAATCCAAACTTAGAAAAATCTTTTCAAAATATTGAGAAAAATACCTTAGATTGATTCACGAGGGATCGCTAACGCCTTCGAGAGAAAGGGGCGGCCTTGCTTGATCTTTATCTTCTCTCTCTTTCCCAAACTTTTATTTCTGTTTCTCAATTTTAAAAAAAAAAATTGTTTAAATTAATTTCTGGGGACAGCGACGATGGCCCTCCACGTGGCAATGATAAAAAGAGGTCATGGAGCCCGTGTTGCTTTCCAGCTGATCTGCTCGTTGAAATATAGCCATTTGTTGCTGTTTGGTTGCTCTATTTTTTATGGAAAGTGGAGAAAATTTTTATAAGAAAATATGATGTTCACATCATTTTTTTCTATTTAAATTTTTTTATTTGTTTGATTCACTTCTTTTGAAATAAAGAAGCATTCTCATTGGATGATGTGACTCATATTTAAAGATATATATTTCATAGATTTTGGAGAAGAAATTGAAGCAAACCATACTTTAATGGTTTTCACCTCATTTACCTTTTTCTTTTGTTTCCAATGAACCAATCAAACAGGCGCAAAACTATGATAAACCCCAAGAACTTCCAGTATTTTAAAGTAAACTTCCAATAACTTTCAAATCGTAGTTTAACCTCCAAGAACTTTTGGAATTATAGAAAACCTTCAATAATTTTTTGCATTTTTACAGACAGCCCCCATAAATTATAACCAAAAAACAACATAAAGCACTTTGAAAGTTACTGGGTTTAATATAATTGACCCAAAAGATATTGTAATTGTGGGTTTTATGCGATATTGAAAGAAATTGAAGGTTTTGTGCAAAATGCTTAAAGTTCCCTGGGTTTTAGTGTATTTTACCTTTTTTTTCTTAATTACAACCAAATGGATATGTTAAAGTTCACCAAAAAAATTGCTAATAAATTGATAATTTAAACTAATATGTAATATTAGAAAATAAACAAGATGACGTGTTACTCACTGTAATAGAAGTTGCTAATGTGGTAATCTGATCATAGCCCAATTTCAAAATTACATCATCAAGTTTTTTTACATTTAAAAAATTCCTATTTGAAAGCTTATGAGAGTCTAAATGTGGACGTTCAGTTGAATATGATAAACTCAACTGAACTGAAAGATATCTTACTTTTGATATGTGAAACTATTGTTTGAAGAAAAAAAATTATACAAGTTTCTTGCTCATTTTAACTACAGATTAAAAAGCAAAAAAAATGGTAGACTTTTCCAGTCAAAGAAACCTTAAATACAATAAAGTCGCTTGCATGAAAGCAACTTAAAATCCAAAGCTAATAACAAATATCTACGAGTTCAAGTTCAGGGCAAATCATCTTTAGTACATAGAACCAACATCTCTTGCATATTTTTTTTCTATAGAAGACATTTTCTAAATAAACCTATTCATATTTTTTTTCTAAAAATAGACCCATTGAGTTTTATTTATAAAAATAAACTCATTTTATCTTAATCCAGTTCCTAAATAGTCGGGGTTGTCAACACCAACTATTTAGGAGGTTGTAAACCCCCAATTATAACTCTAAACCCTAACATTCTATGCACTAAATAGTCGGGGTTGGCAACCCCCACTATTTAGAAACCGGATTAAGACAAAATGGGCCTATTTTTGTAAATAAAACTCAAGGGAGTCTATTTTTAGAAAAAAAAATTATGAATGGGTTTGTTTAGAAATTTTTTTCTTTTTCTATATTCCCAATTAATCTAAAGGAGCCATGAAACTTATACGTGCTTGCTGTAGGGATTTTTAGATCTCGTAAAAAACCCCAAAAAAACCACCAAACGCAGCAAATAAAATCACACAAGATTTAACGTGGAAAACCCTCAACAGGGAAAAACCACGGGATCAAAATCAATCTACTATCACCTCCAAATTACAATCTTTTGCACGGATAAAGACTGCCAAACCCTCTCTCTCTCTTTACTTCTTGTCTTCTCCTTTCTTTTTTTTCTCTAACAATAGAAGGATATATATAGAGAAACCAAAACCCTATCTCTAGTCTAATTTCCTAATTAGAATAAGATTCAAACTCCTAATCATGATAGATCTCTAACCTTATCTAATTCTCATGAAGTTATACAAAGAATTAAAAACCCTATCCCAACTTAGAGTTTGAGTAGATACCCAACACTTGCTACAATTTCTATCAACAATACACACAGAACCTACCCAACACAGTTTTTGCATAAGCAGCTATCCAAAGCAAGCAATAAGCACAAACTACTAAGTAACAAATGAATAATTACCTCTAATACAAGGGTAGAAGTATTCTGAATGGTTCTATGTCACAATTTACACTTACAAAGTTCAAGGCATACAATGCTAATTGACAATCCATACATAATTTGATAATTTATAGTCTGGATCCTGGACAGCTCTCCTTGCTGTATTCTGACCAGTTTCATGTAATTCCCCTGGAAACTGTCTCAAAAGATACTCGATTTCCGTCATTCGTCAAAATTTACTCGTAGATAAAGAATCTGTTAACTGCTTGTGTAGTTACTTCCACTACCAACCCAATATCGTTTAGCAGCGACCAATATTTTCTCGGTAACAAAAGGACCGTCTTCATGATCCTGCATCTTTGTGTTCCACCTCATTCCACTGGCTAATTTTTTTACCTTGGTCACAACATCAACTTGGTCGCGAATTATCACTGTTCCTTCAGGGCGTAAAATTCTGTCCATCTCCAGAAGTATGTCTTCTATATCACACCTGTGCATTGTAGAAAAGGATGAGCTAGATCAATACCAATGCAAACTGGGGCCAATTACTTCACTAGAAAGCTCCCAGTATCTTTCCTAATAGAAACTTTGAATGTTTATAATTAAACCAGTTTCTGGGAATGTGGGGGTAATTTGCAAATCTGACTGTTTTTGGGTAGATCCGCAAATATGATAGGTTTGGAGGTGTATATGTAAAAAATCCCTATTTCGTAAGGCCATGTTATCTGATTGCTGGAGTTTGTGGTACTTTTCTCTAGTAAAAATAGTTTAGGGTGCTTTTTGCAAAATCCTGAATGGTTCGTGATAGTTTCATGAAATCTTTAAAAGACTGCAAGGAGAGTTACAAGGGCATGACAGCCCTGACACTTTTCTTAGTGCATAATGGAGGATAAACAAAGATAATTTCCATCGTGACGTTAAAGTAACAGGTAAAGAGCTTACTTGTGCTGATACAAGCTGAAGACGCCGCTTGCATGTATCAAATCATAGGATCTAGGGTACGTCGAGAAGGCTTCACACCTGAATTAAAATAAACAGCTTCAAGGTAAAAAAGAGAAAGCTTGACATGTAAAACTTTTGAAGGGAACAGTGTAGTAACTCATGAAAAACAGAACTAGAACAATGAAACACTACAGTGTCACGCTAAGGCAAGATCCTAATTTAGTGTGAAATTAGAACATCCAATAATAGGGCCTTTCAGATTACATTCCACATTGTAACATAATCACATGATCACATCCTGCGCACCTACTTGGTCATAAAGGTCTCCACGGAAGGGGGAAAATAAAATAATTCATTCCTTACCGTTTTGCTCATGTAAGAAACTAAACAAAAAGGAAAAAGTGCGACGGAAATTCTCACTTGTCACTACTTGTCATGTTGGTTACGCTCAATTCATGTGGAATGTAGTTTCAGATAATAACAAGTGAGTATGATCATTGGATTAATAGCTGAAGGTATCTCTAGAACAAACCAGTTAAAAACTTGCTTGCTATAAAGCAAATATGCCTACATCTGTAAGTGGATTTTATGCTTACTTGTAATGATAGGATAATCACTACTTCATTTTCAAACATTCAAAATGTCAACTTTATTTCAGTCTTCAAAATGTATCTCCTACATGGTAAGGTTCTTACGTAGACACAAACCAAAACATGTTTCAGAACTTTTAATAACGCAAATATTAAAAACACTTAGATAACTGTTACTGCTAGGTTTTAAACATGCTACACTATCACAATGAATAAATTACTAAAAGGAAAAACAACGAAATAAATAATCTGACATGTCAATCCCGAACTTAGCTATTTGATCCTGAAAATACTCTTTGTTCTGATTATGTAAGCAAAATCTGTAGGTGCAGATGCAAGCTTCAATCATGACAATACAAAATAGTGCTTTTGTGCCATGTATGTGTTGGTATTTTTCCATGTCTACTTTGCAAGAGCCATGATAGGAAAAAGAGCAGCCAAAAACATACCAGTCATGGTATATGCCAATTAGACCTCGTTCATAAATGGCACCTAAAGTATTTTTGTTGGAAATGGTCGGAACAACATTCATCACCCACGCTTTGGGAGATTCAAGTGCTGCTGCAAAACCTCCAAAGCCTGCATTCATGTCCATCATGTTTCTGTACCTCCCTGAGCCTATCAGCTTATTCATTTTCTTATATGCATTGACACGCTTCTTCCAAAGTTTGTTGTCCTCTTCAAACGATTCTTTCGACACACCAGGTATAAATCCACCAGATACCCTGGGGGGGACAGCAAATAGTCTATCTGGAAACTTTTTTAATTGTCCACCAACCACAGGGAATGGGGTTATGCATGCCTGCATCTTCTTGTACCTTAAAAGAGAAAAGAGCACAATTAATATTTGAACTTCATAATGACAATGAGGAAAGATGACACTGAGCAATCTGCAGAGGGAGCTCTCTCTAATAAATGACTATTCAGATATTCCTCGATCACTAAGTACTATGCTCACTAACAAAAAGTGTATCTTCCACTGCTGTCTCCAAGTCATTTGGATTAAAATATATTTCCAAGACGCAGGAAGAAGAAAAGCTATGCAAGGATATATTTTTGCCTAAGTGCTAAACTGACAATGTTAGTCTAGATTTGTCAGTGGTGAAACATGGAAGAAATTTGGATGTGAAGATAAACTGAGAAATGTTCATAAATTACTAAATACGTAAAAAGCACAAGCAAAATAATCATACAATAAGAGAATATACCAGACATCGTCACTGTTTGCAGATTTGCACATCTTAACTGAAGAAGTATCTCTTCTTCTACATGAATTGGCATTTAATTTCTTTCTCCATATAGCGATGTCCCCTTTCTCATATTTCTTTTCCCAGCAAAGAAGTTCAGCTAATTCTTCAATTCTTTCCTGTTCCTTCTGAAGTTCGCTCTTTGTTCTCTTCCATGTCTTATAGTATGTCCTCCAATTAATTGGAGGACCAGACAGAACCCAGTAACCACCTGGTCTGAGGACTCGATCTACTTCCATCATATATAATCCTTCTGAATAAAGCAATGAAGGTGACAATGAAATGAATCAAATCATAGAACAAAATAATCACTACTCTTTAAAGGCAAGTGTAAAATAACATACAGGGTATAACATCTTAGATGGGATGGCAGCAAACTATAAGTCTATAACATGAAAAACCAGTGAATTTCAGTGACCATAATGTTTGAAATCTGTTACTCACCATTTGATGTCCATTGGATTAGACAGCGAGAACACTGAGCCATATCAAAGGATCTAGAAGGGTACGGAAGCTTTATCGTCCCAAGCACTCCAATAACTGCAGGGATACCTCGTTCTAAAGCAAACTGCACTTGAGCTTCATGGCCGTCTCTTGGTGCAAAGGACATAGTTAGTACATTTCTTTTTAACATATAAGCACCCCAGCTTGCAACCTGGGAACAGAAATTCAAGAGTCAGCGGTACTACCAAACAGTAATTGAAACAGTAGTAAACATAAGGATTGACAAGGAGAAAAGGAGCTAGGACTCAACTCCCGGAGGCATGAAAGTGCACTTACATAGCAACAGCAAGAAAAAGAAAAGAAAAATAAGGCTAATAGCATACTTATCCACCTTATAGTTTCAAGAATAAACCATCTCACAAGGTAGAAAACAGCAGAATTTTCTTCAGAAAAATGTTTATTGATAGCTATGTTAGATGCTTGTTAAGTATTGTACGTGCCAATGGACCTAAAGATAGTCCCCCCCCACCCCCCCCCCCCCCCCCCCCCCCCCCCCCCCCCCCAAAAAAAAAAAAAAAAACCTTATGTGCAAGTTGCAAATGGGGAGGGGGTGAGATGCGGGGGTAGCCCATAATCCAAGAAAATGATAAAATAACTAAAAGTACATACCCCACATCCGGTATCAAGTGCAGTTCTAACAGTTCCATCAGCAATTGGAATGACTGATGCAAGTTCATCTATATATGCATCTGCTCCTTGAGGAAACATAGTTCCTCCTCCAGGAAACTTAAGCACGTCACCCTCAAGTTGAACCCAATTCTGTACAGCCTTTTCAATGGTCAAGCTCTTGTATGGAACATTTGCAAATGGTACATAGTCACGGCTCTTCGGCCAGGGGAATGGTGTCACATACCCTTTAGGTGCTGGAATAAGACAATGCAACTTCTCTTTTTCAGGAGGGCAATGCCTCTCTCTATAGATCATATTTTCTCTAGGAAATGTCATTGCTCGATTTTGATCGTGGCATGGTGTATAATCCGTGTAGCGTGCATCACATGGTTTAAACATTTTAACCTTTGATTCAGAAGGGATAATGTCACCCCCAAAGTTATGATGAGTTTCAAAGTTCAAAGTTGGCAAGATAGTGCATGCTGTGTCCCCGGTAATTTTCAGGGCTATGCTATCACCCTTTCCAAAACCACTCCTCTGCCAGGCACCTAACAGATAGAAGAAACAACAGAGACCGACAACAACAATAATTCGCAATGAGCTTCGAGTTCGATTGTCAGCTGACTTCATCTTTGACCCCATCATATACCTGAAATATTTTAGCATGTTTAGTTATTGCTAAAACCAAGTAAAATCCTAGGATAAAAATATCCTTACTGAAGTCAAATTCAACCACAGAAATGTTAATGTAATCCCCACTGTTTAGTATGCAGTTAGAAAAACTGTCCAAAAACCAAATGAAAAAAGGGGCAGCTACTGTTATAAGCAGAATATGCTATGAAAATGAAACCCTTGTGAGCTACCTCTAAATCGGGGGTTTTAAAAAAAAGAGCAGAAGAGTAGCTGATGTTATCTTAATTTACTCCCGAGGTGATCGAGGGTCAGCTGCCAGACAGCTAGTATCCTAATGTACTCAGTACATGGCAGAGCGCAGAGCTTGTATCTGTTGGATATTTTTGGTCAGAACCGTTTTCCAAAAATAAGTTTTTAAACTATGTATTTATTAACTACTGGTATTTTTTAGAAATCCGTAGTAGCATAGCGAAAAGTTAAAGTTTTGATATTTTAAAGGTCCTGTGCTCGAGGCTTGCCAACGTCAAGCCAAGAATTATTTTTATTTAATTAATCTTTCATAAGTTCTAGTGGGTCGTGGGCCGTTGGCCGTGGGCCGTGAAGCCATGGGTCGTGGGCTCGTGAGCCAAAGGCCAATGGGTCGGGAATCAAGGCTAAACGGGCTGAGGCGTTAAATGACGCTTTGTTAGGTGCACTTTGCACTATGCACGAAGGCATCGGGGCTAGGTAGCACCACGTTGACTGCCTCACAATCTGCTTCGCAGCATGCAGACGTAGGACTGTTTCACAGCATGCGAACGAGCCTCGCGTTCGCATGAGGGCACGACCCTTGCGTTCACAAGAGGGAACGACCTTTGCGTTAGCGCGAGGCTAGACGCAATCCTCGTGTTGCGCAGGATCGCGACCTTCGCGTTCAGACGTTACTGCATGCAGCAGTTACAACATTTATGTTATTTGTCGTTACAAATATAATTGTCATAATTGTCATTATGTTTGTAACGGTCAAATTAAATATGGGTGATCTTTGAGCTAGTCTTAGAGGCCTATATATAGTGCCTCTTGGTGAGCTCTTGGTGATACGAGATAAAAAAGAGATACGAAAAACACATAAATGTTTTGTGCTGTTATGCTGCTGCTGCAGAGTCTGAAAGCGTGAAAGCTTTAATCTATGCCTGAAGTAACATAGCTCTGAACCGAAAGGTTTTTACAGATCGAAAGATTTTTACCTGAACCGAAATGTTTTAATAGATCGAGAAGATCTCTGCCCGAACCGAAAGGTTTTAACAGATCGAGATCTTTGCCTTGACCGAAAGGTCTTATAGATCGAGGAGATCTTAACAGTACTGGGTCGGTGCACACCAGAGTACTATACTTCTGTTCCTAAAAATAGTTTGGTCTTGGGATCCTTGCACCGGAGTAGACCAAATATTACTTTAAGCACGACGTTTCATAAACACACAGCAACTAAACTTGAAAAAAGTTTTAAATTACAACATTTCAGTTCTCACTGTTTTATTACAGATTTAGCCACAGATGCTAACAGTATCGTCTTCATCTATGTAAACCCAACTATTACCTAACCTTGACAAAGTAAAGCTGAAACCAACCGTTGAAAACTAAGATATATCCTATTAGAAATATCAATTTATAAATACTTCCAGAGTTTAATAATCTGCACAAACTTGACTACACAATCCACTAAATTTTCGTTAGCGGTTAAATGGGCTTGTAGCTAGTGAAGATTCTAAGCTAGTGCCATGACAATTGAACTTATTTTTCCGAGGCATTGCACAAAGGGCAAAGAAAATGCTAACACACGGAAATAATGATCTTAAAAATTTTATATTAGGAATTAAATTACAAGGCTAACTAATAAGGTATAAATTCTCAAGGGTGCTTCAACATATTAAGGTAGAGGAATTGTTGCCTTAAAGAAAATGAAATAAGCACTCCACATGAAATGTCAAAAATGCAACAATGTTGAAGCAGAGTGCTACTAGGATTAAGTGAGCAGACCTTTTTTAGAGAGCTTTTTTTTTGTCGATGTCATACAATTCAATGTATACAGCACCTCAACCATTTACAGCACTATGCGCTTTAGTTAATTTGGCAGGAACTTGTGGAACAAGGACCTTCCTCCCCATTAATGACGCCACAATTATGGACATTATTTAGTTGCAGCCTTCTCCGCTACCAACAAGAACAAATCCTAAATCTCAAAATTTTACGGTCGCAATGCTAATCCTGCTATCCTCACACAGTTGCACTCTCTTTATCATCAATTCCATTGAGGGGCTGTTTGTTTGCCTTAAGAAAAAGGGAAATCAAAAAAACGGAAAACTATTTCTAAGAAAAATTATTTGGGAATGTTTGGTTGGCTAAAAAAAGAAGGAAATCAAAGAAATGAAGATGAGATGATGTTAGTTGTCATCTTATTATAGGATGATTTGCGTGATTTTTTAAGAAAACTTGTCTTGATATTGTTTGGTTGGCAAAAAAAATAAGGAAATGAATTATAAGAAACTTATTTCTTGTAATAGATTATTTTCTTTTGTTTGGTTCATTCTTAAAAATAAAAAAAATAGATGAGATGAGATGAGTTGTCATTATATTATTGGCTGGTGTGACCCACTTAAGGAAATCGTTTTTCTAGCTGTTTGAGAGGAAATAGGTAGAAATAAAATGTTAATGAGCTTGTTGGATGATGTGAATGATTTGAAATGATGAGATGAGATGAGTTGAGTGATGTTGTTGATGAAAATAGTATTTTATTAGATGTGGTGGATGAGTTGTTGGATGAAAATAATATTTTATTAGATATTGTGGACGAGTTGTTGGATGAAAATAATATTCATTGAAATGATACTATTCATTGAACCCAATTTTCAAACTCAGTTCCGAACCCAATTTTCACGTAAGGGCCTGTTCGTTTGTCTCAAAAAAATTGGGAAATCAAAGAAATGGAAAACTATTTCTAAGAAGAATTGTTTTG
>BQKN01065864.1:99217-115845 GCA_022839385.1 Asparagus kiusianus | reverse complement strand
TAAATACTATTTATGTATTTTAAACTTACTATTATTGATTGATAATTACTTACAAGAATGTTCTTTACTATTAAATAACTTTTGGTTAGACTATAAGATATTGACAATTATTATTATGATGATGGTCTAATGATGGTGATAACCATAATAGGAAATAAGTAAAGAAAAAAGAAAAATAAAAAATAACAAAATAAATATGAGTTCTAGTTTTTTACCATTTAGTTCCAAGCTAAAACTTATAATAATTTGAGAGACTAGAACTCTCATTTTTGTATAGAAAAATAAAAAAAGTGGGATAATTTTGTACCATTATCCTAATTCTAGTTTTGTTAAAGTTCTACTTGACTACACTGTAAAATTTTATTCTAGTTTTAGTTCTATATGACTAACACCTTAAAATTTTGTTCTAGGTTTAGTTCTATGTGACTAACACCTTAAAATTTTATCCCACAGGTTATCCCAGTTCTAATTTAAAGTTCTAGGTGACTAACCCCCCCTAAGAATGCATTGCGATATTTTATAAGTAAAGTACTTTAATTTATTTTATTGTTAGATTAATAATATTTCTAGTTAGACGAACCATTTAATTTCATGTTCATCCATATACTTAGGGGGGTTATTCGTTGGTGTAATTTGGGGTTAATTGTTCCAATGGGGTAATTTTACCCAATGGGATAATTGAGTGGGATAAAGTGGGGTAAAATGGGGTAATGGGACAATTTGAGTGGGACAATTTTAGTATGACATCTTTTTATAATATTATTTTTATAGCTCAATTAAATTCAAGTTTAACTTGATATAACATCAAATGATTAAATAAATAATAGTTATAATATAAAATAATATTAATTTTTAAGATTATTTTAATATAAAATATTAAAAATAATATAATAATATTAATATTTATCAATCTTAAAATATTTTGATGTTTATTTTAACTATTATGCTAGATCAACAACTATAGTGAAATGTAACAATTCTGTAGCGTGCGAGGAACATATCGAATTGCGAGAGAAACTCAAGAGATCTGTTTCAACGATGCGAATATTGAAATTAAATATCTAATAAGAATAGGGAAATGAAATGTCTGTTGAGAGCGTCTTCAACATGACATGATGAGTCGAGATGGAAGCAGAGAAAACTTTGCATTTTCACCTGATAACAACAACAACAATGTCTTATACAAAAATTTTGGAGTCGGCTACTCATTTTCATGTGATAGTGATGGACAATAACATACAATCATAGCACTTGTCAAGGTCTCAAATAAACATTACATCATGTAACAATTCAGTACTTTTACACCTCTCAAAAACGAATGGTGAATAACTAACCACAACGGATTTGATCTCAAAAACGAATGTGATTTTGTTTAAGTTTGAAAGATAGAAAGAGGTGTTCTTACACTCCAATAATGCTTGTTTGTAATATTATATCCTCCTCTATACTTCTTCAAATCATTCAAAGGATCGACTCTTTGTGTTCTAATCGTCAATGCAGATATTGTATCATTTCGAGCTTCAACCAAAATTATATCTGCAAGAAGTACCCCAAAAAAATAAAAATTAATTGAGAGTCTAGAGAAGTTTATTAGTTCTATCAATCAACTAGTTCATATTTCAAATGAAAGCTTCAACATCAGAATGAAATAGCACAAGCTTGATTAAAATTATTTTTCTTCTCACCTGTTCCAACTTGCAAATTTGTTCTGCGATATCGATGAATTTTATGAGCATCAACTTCTCTGAGCCCAAATCTGAAAATGACCACCAATATGCACAGAAATAACACCACTCTGTCCAACTTTAGACCCGTCTTCATTATCTGTTATGTCAATATAACAGATTAGAGGCATTATATAGTAGCTAGCAATAAACTATTTACACTACTATTTTTTAGTTATTTATTGTTATTATTATATTGAAGTAGAAAAATGTGGACCAACTTAGTAAAGGTCCATAAACATGTGCAGTATCTTAAATCAGCGTGACTGCATTAAGACCAGGTAGTAGCTAGAAATTAGTTTACTTTTAGTCATTGGAGGATCCAACATATGTGAAGAACCCTCATACAACTTCATTATGGATGGCAAACATTATATGCTGACACATCCAAACACATATTTAACAAGAGAACCGAGTAACTGCCATGTCAAGTTGATCCCTGCTGCAATATAATGTCCACGACATGTGTGCTTGTAACTACATTTGACAATGGAACAAGCCAGATTTTTCCTTAGCGCCACAAAATATAAAGTATGCAAAACTGACAACAAGGTTTTAAACAAAGTAAAATATGGCAGCTTCCATCAAACTCCCAGTTAAATTTCACAATCAATGTGGTGACTTACTAATTGCTAAAACCAATATTATCTAGCCAGTCGAATATACATCATTTTCTCACTAAATGATCATCAAAGACAAGCATTTGCCTCCTATTGAACAGTAGTTAGATGGGTAATAATTTATTGTTAACTACATGACCTTCAAGGTACCATCCTAGGAAATATTATCAAGTTATGCCTACACAAACTATACAACCTAAAGTGAACATGCAGAGTGGTAATCATAGGTAGTTATGCTTTAGGATGCAGGAAAAGTAGACACCATGCTGAAAATAGAGGGAGGCAGGGGAGGAATAGCATCAAGCACCAAGAAATTTAATTCGCAGATGTGCACTAAAACGAGTTTCATTTCTCCCTGACATTGCAGAGTGCATGAACTAAACATCCTAGTGAAGAATAATGGAAAAATATACTAGACCGACAAAATTTTGATACACATGTATGGTTCAAGGGAAAAAAAATCAAATTAAATATACCTTCTCAACCATATCCACAATTATAGACATAACTGGTTCCCGCAAAACATCACAGGCAACAGATCAAAAACCCTACATGTAGAGCATCATGTAATCCTCAGAGCTGAACTGAGGCTCCGGCAACCCCTCCAAAATGTTCTTCAGCTTGGTGATCCCCTTCTCCATGAACTTCCATCCCTGCTCCTAATATCGACCAGAATCAGAAACTCCAAGCCTTTGGTTCAATTCGAGCCGTGGATGATTGAAATTGAGGACAAAATCCCCAATAAAAACCCAAACCCTATCAAATGAGGAGGAAATAGGGAGATCTTGAGCGCGTGGCTGACCGAAATCGGAACCCTAATCAAGTGGATAGGGAAAGGGGGGAGACAACGGGGATTTTTGAAGGTGGGATAATTTGTTGTCTTCATTGAGAACGGTGGAGAACGGTGGAGCGCGTGGCTCACATCGTCGTCTTCATTGAGAACGGTAGAGAACGATGTGGGGTAATTTGTTGTGGGGTGATTTGTTCCAGCAAACGAAGGGGGGTAAATTTTGAAGGTGGGCTGAGCTTTGGTTTTTATAGGTGGGATAATTTGGGGGAAAGTGGGGTATTTGTCCCCCAATTACACCAACAAACCAATAACACCACAAATATTACCCCAGTTCCAATTACCCCAATGAATAACACCAAACATTGGTGTTCCAAAAATTATCTCATTATCCCAACAATTACCAGACCAGACCAGGATGAACCAGTCTGAACCAGTCTTAAACCAGTCCTGAACCAGCCTTGAACCAGGTTGAACCAGTCTTGAACCAGTTTGAACCAGTTTGAACCAGAGTTGAACCAAAATTCAAATTGAAGCTGAATCGAGCGTCGAAACAACTTCAAATCAACCGAGGGTTCAATCCTTTGCTTATTTTGGCCTCTCCCATGCATTCGGAAGAATCGGAAGATTTTTTGAGCCTAATTACTGCCTTTTTTGGCTCACGAGCAGACCGGTTTAGCTCATTATCAGACCGGTCCAGCTCATTCGAGCATGAGAATTACTCCAATAAGGTATACGAGTATAAACTATTCCCTATTTCTTTTGAGAAGTTCCTGGAGAATATTTTTCTAAAAATATTCTTAAGGATAACTCAATAACACAACGTCGGACAACGCATCGCAAATAAAGACTCAACGCCAACAATCGAGGGTTAGTTGAACCAACAAACACGAGCTAAAAATCAAAAAATCAGGAATTGACTTCAAGTTCGAAATTCCGACAACGGTCAGACAATAAATGCAACACCGGAATCCTTACAGACGTTCGACAAAGCACCGAATAGCCTGAAGGAATTGAAGGAATCCAGAACAAAAGCCATTCCAAAGTCCCGTTACACCGACTAAAGGTTGGGCAATCATATCCAAAGCATTCCAGACTCTTCTATAAAAGAGAGAGGCTGAAATACTTTGGAGGGGGTATCTATAGGCGTATAAAATTGCCTATAGGTCCCTTAGCACAGCTCGGCACGGCGATTCGACAAACCATCGAATGACGAGGCAACGAGGTCAACAAATCGCACGCGAGCAACGGAATGCATCCATTCGCGTGCGGAATCAAGCCAACGGTTCGGGGAATCAACGAGTCATCCAAACAAGAGCGAACTCGGATGAATCACGATCGAATCAAGATCAGTTTCGGACTCAAATGCAGAGGTGGATTTACTGCCAAATCAGGACAACGAATCGAATCCGAACACAGAGAACCGGATACACCGGAAAACGACGGCAACACCTGGGGGACTCGGCCAAAGCCGAGCCACTTCTAAGTGGCTCGGCCAAGGCCGAGCCACCCATGGGTGGCTCGGTGGCCGAGCTACCTATAGGTGGCCGGCCCAGATCTGTGCGCGGAACAGTTCAGAGTGCCTATAAATAGGCCTCCAGGTTCATTTGTTGAGAGGACTTTTTCAGGAGCCGAAACTCTGCCGAATTGAGACCTCATCTTGGAGTTTTGAAGGTTTGAAGACTTGGACATTCAGATCTGGTTCTTGGCGAGCATCCGTGTCACAAAAGGCAAGAGTTCGAGAGAGGAAATCAGATCTGAGGTCTACGTAGACACCCTCCGGATCAAAGCTTGGTCTTTGATCCCGAGATTTGGGCGATTTGTTCCTTGGTGAACCGATTCCCCCCGGCTATTATTTCCTTAGTGGAATAATACCCGTCGTACTGCGTAGATCCGACTGGATCTAGATCGTACGGTGGTCAACGGATCAACCATTGGCGCAGGCAAACAACCCACGCAAGCGAGCGACCGCAAAACAGGAGCTCGTGATTTGTTCGACAAATAAGGAAAGTTGTAATCTTTTTTCATTTTGATATTCATTGTAATCAGATCTTATAAAAAGATCGAATCTTTGTAACCGAAAAATAGTTATTGAGAGTGCAATGACGTCAATGAAGAAAGCTACTATTTTTCCCGCGAACAGCCTGCACGAGTTAAGTTCGATCAAGCAGCCTAGGTTCGCCTGAACGACCAAGCAAGTCGCCAAGCAATCGACAAACTTGTCAGACTCGCTCGAGTACTAGGCAAGCGTAGCATCACGTACAGTGATGGGCCTTCCCACTTCCCATGACGTGAAAGGAAGGAGCATAGGTACTCCAAGACCATCAAGTGTTCGTCCACAGTACAAGTGATTGGTTAAACCCACTGTGTCGCTAAACTCGTCCGCATGTTCGGCTCGCCTGCATGAGTTGAGTTCGCGAGACTCGCCTGCATACCTGACTCGCCTGCACGAGTCAAGCCTGGTAGTTGGTAAGCTGGCCAAACTCACCAGGACATCTAGCAGCCGCAATGTCACGTACAGGGATGGGCTTTCCCGCTCCCGCGATGTGAAAGAGAGAGGGTACAATGCTCCGAGCCCCTCAAACGGCCGCTCACAGTACAAGTGAGAAGCATGGTATCTCCCGACAGTAGATGGTCATATCCCATGATCCAAGGGAGTGACCATGCCGTCTCTCCTCTATTTAAGAACCTCTCTTGGCAACAGGAAAGAGGTTTGAGATTGAAAAGTTCAGAAGAACAGTTAAAAAGCAATTCGTTCAGAATTCATTTAACCGATTCAATCAGTTAACCAAACCATTAAATCTCGGTTCTCAGCTCCGATCGCCGTTTGGAACCCGAGAAACTCGGACTCAACCTGCACGAGCTTCTACTGCATACTGAAGCTCACCAGCAACCTCGGTCGAATCGTCCAAGGGAAACAGACTCAGTACGAGAACTGAGCGAGGCATCCTATCGCTACCAAAAGTCCCCACGTTAAACAAGGAGGGCCTTCCCTCCGCTTCTATTGTAATTTTCGATTTAATAGTTTGTAATAAGCTATTCTTATCAATACAAACGAAATCCCTGTTCCGGGAGATCAAAATTTACACCTACAGAAGATGGCGACCACAGTGGGAAATGTTTATACACATGAAAAAGAACATGTTAGAAAAATAATTTTTTAAATTGCATTTCGCATTTGTGAAAACTCACTTATTTTGCAAGCCGTTCAAAAATACGAAAACGTTAAAACTTGACTTTGATAAAATCATTTCAAGCACGTTTTGACATACTTACAAATATATTAATAGACTTACGAAAGGATATAAAATACTGTCGTTAAGTCTATAACCCAAAACGACGATAAATCAAAACAATTGTGTGTGTGTATGAATTTTGAGCTCTAAGTATAAACACACAAAGTATAAACCTAGACTATTATACCCAAGGCAAATGATCTTTAATTTGCTCGACTTGGTTGTGGATGAAACGATGATTAATCTTGTCTTAAATTGTGATAGATTCATTCCGATTTCTACCAACCTCCTTTGAATATCATCGTGAAAGTGGCAGTCCATCCAACATCCAACGGAGGATATTTGTGTAGAATTCCTAACAAGCAAGTACAAACACTCGACAAACTATATTAGGAATTGTTTGTTAATCATCAAAACTAGATTAGACAATAGGCTCATAAATATGAGGCCTAACAGAATTAATACCAACATAAAAAGATTCTGAGATGCAAATCACATGTATTGTATTTTGTTTTATTGACCAAGACCTCGGCGGCTCGACTAAAATTGATCATCATTTCTAATGACCAGTTGTCATTCATCATCTTATCACAATAATATCGGTAAATTGTATGTTAAATCTAGATGAGGAAAGACGAAGGTTATGGAGTGGGGGCAAGAAGCCGAATTCACTGAGAAGCGACGCTTCTGATGCCGACGGTTGGAGGTGACATCTTGCTACAGATCGTAAAACTGAGGAAATGAGATTGAAAATTTCTTGAGAAGAGAGGACCGTTTGTAATTACGAAAATATCCCAAATGCCGTTATTAGTTTTAACGAGCTCAATGGTGATTCATTAAGGGGGTGTTTGTTTCAAATCCTATAATTATAGGATATGAATTTCATTATGGGATTTGAAATCCATAGGTATTTTTTTATGGGTTGAGATTTCTAAAATATTATTTGTTTCATTAATATTTTGGGATTTAAAATACTACAATTTATAATATTTTATTTGTTTCAAACTCAAATTATAGCATTACCAAATGCCAAAAAATTGTAATATGATGAATATGCAATCTTAGTGAGGTTATCTTCCATAAAAAGACAAAATTAAGATTTATCAAATCCTCTCCAATTGAGAGGTAAGCACACTCATTTATGGGATTTGTCAAAATCCTCTCAAATTGAGTGGATTTGACAAATTCTAAAAATTGTGCACTTTTTACACTTTTGGGATTCAATATTCTAAAAAATTTCTTAATAAAACAAGTATCATATATCGAATCCCAAAATATAAAAAAAAACTCACTTTTGATTCAAAAACTTGTAATCCATACCAAATGCCAAAATTTTTTTTGAAACAAACACCCCCTGACACAGCAGCGGCCACGTTACCTGTCCCATAGCCTGTCGCATTTTTCGGGTCCTGCTAGCAGATCTCCACAATATTATTCGCCCTCCCCTCCATCGGGCATAAAGCACACGCAATAAAACCTCAGATCCAACCTAACCCCCGCCCCCTCTCAGATCCATCCCCTCCCTCTCCAGATCTTAAATCAAGAAACCAACAAAAAGAAATGGCATCCTCCGATCCCAAATCCGAATCCAACGGAGAATCCCCTCAGATCTCCCGATCCCCAACCGAGCACCGGAAGGTCGCTCTCGTCACCGGCATCACGGGCCAGGACGGATCCTACCTGACCGAGTTCCTCCTCTCAAAAGGCTACGAGGTTCACGGCCTGATTCGTCGATCGTCGAATTTCAACACGGCGAGATTGGATCATCTCTATGTGGATCCCCACAACCTCCACAAGGCAAGAATGAAGCTCCACTATGCTGATCTCTCTGATGCGTCGTCGCTTCGCCGATGGGTTGACTTTCTGCTTCCTGATGAGGTGTATAATCTTGCTGCTCAGTCCCATGTCGCGGTTTCCTTTGAGATTCCTGATTATACTGCTGATGTTGTTGCTACGGGAGCTCTTCGGCTTCTTGAGGCTGTTAGATCCTGCACTAAATCCAATTCGATAAGGTATTGTGAATAAACATTGCGTGATTGTGACGTTGTTATGTGAAAAGGTTACGTTCTGTTGGATGATTGCATTGCGATTGAAATTGTTCAGATCTGTTTTTTGCCCGATAATTTTGTCGGTTAGCACACTGTACAATAGCTAAAAATCTAGTTTTTAGATCTGTCATCAGAAAGTAGGGGGTGAATATTGCAAGGATGTGAAAAATTAAAATCCAGTTTCATCGTGTAAGAGGCTGTTAGGCTCATTGTCCATTTTATTGGTAAACACCATTCTATGTGAAAAACCCTTTTTTTGGGTTTTCCAAAGTTTTTCATGAAATTGGTTGTTAGTGTTTGGTTCACACAAAAAACATGATGGGAAGCATTACATACTTTTCATTTGTTTGGTTGGTATTTAAAAAAGAGAAAACTTGTAGTTGATTAGACTTTTCTACTTTTCTTGTGTTTGGTTGTTATTAATGTTATATGGTCATCATGGTAAGCACTGTTTTAAAAAACCTCCACCTAGTCTGCTTAGGCGTATACCTAGGTCTAGGCGGTACCTAGGCTGCTTAACTAGCGCCTAGCGCCTAGGTGGTATTTAGGCTACCCACATAGATTTTACGAGCGTTTAGGGGAGCATTGTCTGCTTATGTGGATTGCACCCTGTAGGTCTTGGTTGTGATTTTATGTGTTGTAGCCTACACGTTCTCCAAACTTCATTAACCTCCAAATATGAACACCTCCATTACCTCCTCTGACCTTCAGCAAAACCTCATCGACCACCACTTAAATAAGGAAAGAAATTCGCCTAGACATCAATCCGACATTTAAACATTCTATAACATTGACATTCACTATCAATTATTGTAATTAAAAATAAAAAAAGAAAACATCTTAGGCTCTAGCCTTGTTAATTATTATTTTAGCTATTTAGTATCTAAGTATGCAAGATTTATTGTGGAACTAAGATTACTATCTTTTTTTAAAAATTTATATGAATTTAATACATATTTTTATCAATTATTATAATTAAATAATTTAAAAATAATCAAATGCCTAGGCGCTGCCTACGCGTACGCCCAGGGGTCTAGGCGCTAGGTGCTAGTCTGCCTAGCATCTTCTATAACATTGTCGAGCTCCCCCGATCTCTGTAACTACTAACAAGATAAAGAGTAATTTTTAAATATTTATTTAAGTTAGTTAACAACAGTAACTTAAACTTAAGAAGTGTAAGTTAACAGTAAACTTAAGTTTAAGTTTAAGTTTAAGTTAAACTTAAGTTTAAGCTAACAGTAAACTTAAGTTTAAGTTTAAGTTAATATTAAGTTTTATGTTGATAGTAAACTTAAGTTTAAGTAAACAGTAAACTTAAGTTAACAATATTTTAGTTAACAGTAAACTTAAGTTTAAGTTTATTATTAACTTAAACTTAACAGTAACTTATAAGTTAACAGTAATTTGAGTTGAGATTGAGTTTTTCACTGTTGAGATGAACTTATAATTTGAGTTGAGAAGTATAAACATACAAAAAAGCTATTGTAATTGGTAAACCAAGCAATTTAGTTAATAGTGTTGGCGTTTTAGTATTTATGCATCTTTGATTGATAATTATATTTTGTATAGTTTTTTTTTTATATTTATATATATATATATATATATATATATATATATATATATATTTATCTTCAAGTATCACAATTAAAAAATAAAAAAAAACGTCCAGAAACCGCTTAGGCACTTGCCTAGGCGACTAAGCGCTGAGCGCTAAGTCCGACGCCTAGAAGCGTCTAACGTTTAGCGTTTAATATAACATTATTAGGTTTTAGATCTGTCATCAGAAAGTAGGGGTTGAATATTGCAAGGATGTGAAAAATTAAAATCCAGTTTCATCATGTAAGAGGCTGTTAGGCTCGTTGCCCATTTTATTGGTAAACATCATTCTATGTGGAAAACCCTTTTTTTGGGTTCTCCAAAGTTTTTCATGAAATTGGTTGTTAGTGTTTGGTTCACACAAAAAACATGATGGGAAGCATTACATACTTTTCATTTATTTGGTTGGTATTTAAAAAAGAGAAAACTTTTAGTTGATTAGACTTTTCTACTTTTCTTGTGTCTGGCTGTTATTAAAGTTATATGGTCATCATGGTAAGTTTACATTTTGTCCGTTGTGGATGGTAATCTTTATCAAAAGAAAAGTGCTAAAATAACATATGAAACTTGTAAATAACCTGACTCATCACAAATGCCTATTTGATATGGAAAATCATATGAAACTTGTGATAACATGATTGCTCATTATCTGTATGAACTACGCACCTGAATTAGTAGAATATATATATATGAAACCTGCAAAAAACACGATTCATCGTAAAAACCCGTATGACATGAAAAATCTTGAATCCAAACATATAAATTACACGATTGGGCATAACTTGTATGAACTTTTTGTATATGAAGAATTAGAGTCCAATTGGCTAGTTCCTTGGCTAAATTAGCCATGAAGAAACTCATTATACCAGTCATAGTTACACAGTACAATATGAGGTGCACTGCTCATGCCTACATAAATCAAACTACGAAGAAACTAAGGATATTATGGCTCTCATGAGAAGAAATAACATGTGCATACACTCTTAAAACTTATCAATGAGAAAGAAAATTTTATGTGATTCATAAAGAGCAGGGAAATATTCTCAAAATATGTAGATAATAGTTCAATACTTAGATCACTAAGATAATAAATAGACCTAATACATATTTCACATAAGTACTAATGATAATCTAAACAATCTATTGTAGAAAATGTTAAATAAGACAACATGATTATTCAAAGAATTAGAGGGTAGGCTTGCATGAGCGTGAAAAATTCTAGTTGAAAAGAAAAAGAGAAACTTGTGAAGAAGTATGTTTGCCAATTTGCAAAGTAAGAACTCTGAATCCCAACCACTAGCAAAATTGCACTTCCTCTTCCCTAGCTATGACAATTGCTCTCTTCTCTCCTGTTTTTTTAATATTCTTTTCTTCAAAAAAAATCCCTTAATCTTACGAAAAACAGTTGAAAATGTATGAAACCCTAATCTTATTCATGAGATAACATGGGCTTATATAGGCCCTACAAAACACATCTTACATATAAGCCCTTACATAATATAAATATGTCAACACTCCTCCTCAAGATGGGCGAAAGATATCCACTAAGCCCATCTTGTCACATCCTCTAATCATATCTACTGAGCTAAGTCCCTTAGTCAGACAATCTGCTGCCTGATCCTTAGTTGGAACATGACTTAACTCCAGTAGTCCACTGTCCAACTTCTCTTTGATGAAGAACCTATCGATCTCGATGTGTTTGGTTCTATCATGTTGCACTGGATTGTTGGCGATACTGATGGCTGACTTGTTATCACACCACAGCTTCATCTTTGCTCCTTGATCCAGTTTCAACTCTACCAACATACTCTTCAACCACAACAATTCCGTAACTCCTAAGGCCATAGCTCTATACTCTGCTTCAGCTGTTGACCTCGCCACCACTGACTGCTTCTTGCTCTTCCACGAGACCAAGTTGCCTCCTATAAAGATACAGTATCCTGAGGTGGACCTCCTGTCATCAGCACAGCTAGCCCAATCTGAGTCACAGTAACCCTCGATGCTCACATGTCCATTCTTTCTGAATATCAGCCCCTTTCCGGGGGCACTCTTCAAGTATCTCAGAATCTGGTACACAGCGTCCATATGATCCTTCCTCGGATCATGCATGTAGCGACTTACCACGCTCACTGCAAAAGAGATATCAGGACGTGTGTGACTCAAATAGATTAACCTTCCCACCAGCCTCTGGTATCTGTCACGATCAACTGGTTCTCCAGCCTCAGCACCTAGCTTGAACTTCTGGTCGATCGGTGTAGTTGCAGGTTTGCACCCTAACATCCCTGTCTCTTTGAGAAGATCCAGTGCATACTTTCTCTGGGATAGGATGATTCCCTCCGCTCCTCGAGCTATCTCTATTCCAAGAAAGTATCGAAGCAAGCCAAGATCTTTCACCTCGAATTCCTTACCCAGTCTTACTTTGAGTTGGGCAATCTCCTTCTCATCATCTCCTGTAATAATCATATCATCCACATATACCGCCAGCATGGTAATGTGGCCTCCACTTCGTCGAAAGAACACGGTATGGTCGGCGTTGATCTGCTGGTACCCCATACCAATCATAGCCCTTCTGAATCTGTCAAACCAAGCACGGGGAGATTGTTTCAGGCCATAGAGAGACTTCTTCAATCTACAGACCTTGCCCACTGTCTGATCTGTACCGAATCCTGGAGGAATCTCCATGTATACTTCTTCCACCAGATCTCCATGAAGAAATGCATTCTTCACATCTAGTTGGTGTAACTTCCATCCACCATTTACTGCCAGAGAGATTAATGTCCGAACAGTGCTCATCTTCGCCACCGGTGCAAAAGTCTCATCATAATCGATGCCATATGTCTGACTATACCCTTTTGCCACCAGACGAGCCTTGTAGCGCTCAACTTGTCCATCTGGATTCTGCTTCACAGTGAAGACCCACTTGCACCCAACTGCTCTCTTCCCTTCTGGTAATTTTACTAGCTCCCAAGTGCGGTTCTTCTCAAGAGCTCCTAGCTCCTCATGCATAGCTGCTTTCCACTTTGGGTCCTTCTTAGCAACCTGCCAATTGTTAGGTACAGTAACAGAATCCAATGATGCAATGAATGCTCCATGTGCAGGGTGGATATTAGAATATGATATAAACTGGGCAAGATCCCAACCATATCTATCGGGAGGATGTCCCGCATTGCTGCGAGTAGTCCTCCGTACTGACATTGGTGTGGGAGGAGTAAGGAGAGGATTGATATCACCTTGGGAGGAGTCTGATGGTGGTGTAGGTGTCTCAGGAGTCGGGACAGGCGTTGATAAGGGATCTGGCACTAGTGGCACTGTAGGTGAACAGGTGGTGGGTCTGAAGCCTATTCGATGGAGGAGATCATCAAGAAGTTGAACCCTGCGGAGGTGTCAACTTTGATGAAGTTAATGAAGTTGTCGGCTGGTGAGAGCGCGACAAAACCATCGAAGAAGTTGGAGCTTCCGACCATCGATCTGAAGCTGGATGGACCTAGTACGTACCTGAGCTGGTCACGGCGGGTGAGATATACCCTTGCAGGGAGGAATCTGGAGGGTTATCTGACAGGAGAGGTGACAGAACCGGAGGAGGACTCAGAGGGAAGAGATGAGTGGAAGTCCACTCATATGTTGGTGTACATATGGCTTCTCAACTCGTTGGTCCCGACGATCGCCGTCACGGTGGATGGCATTGAGAAGGTGAAGCACGTCTGGGAGAAGTTGAGGAGGACATATGATGGAGTGGGGAATAACCTGCGGGTATTCCAGATTAAAGGAGAGATCGATGCCACAGTCAAGGGAGAGAGGACTGTACAGGAGTATGCTACAGAGTTGGAGCGCCTGTGGCTGGATTATGATCATTTTTCCCCCCGGACTAGCTGCAAGGACCCGGGATGTAAAGAGCGGGAGGCATTTCTACAGGAGAGGACTATGGTGTTTCTCAAGGGATTGACATCAGAGTTCGCTCAGCGAATCGCTTTGCTGCTAGCTCAGGCGAAGATTCCCACACTTGAGGAGGCTGTCTCTGCCATGATCCAGGAGGAGACTCGTATTCGGCTGCAGGCGGGGACAGGTGGACTTCCTGTGGTGAAGTCAGCACTGACAGCCTCTAGCAGTACTGGATCTAGGGGAGAAACTCGACAGTGCTATAACTGCGGTACGGTGGGTCATCTAAGGCACGTTTGCACCAAGCCACCTAAGGAAGGAGATTCGGGTGGACGTGGACAGTTTGGAGGTCGTGGTCGTGGCCGCGGCGGTCGACGAGGTGGAAGAGGAGCAGGGAATCGGGCGAATCTGATGGTCGCAGAGGAAGAGGAAGCAACTGAGATGGTCTTTACTGAGGAGGACCATATGCTCCTGGAGATTCTTCGGAGGAAGCAGAGAGTAGCAGAAGATGGAGACAGAAGAAGTGGAACTGAGGAGACATCCAAAGGCAACTCTGCTACTTATGCTCATCCGACCAAAGGTACGGATGACATACATGCTCTTGCTTCTATGTCTCCCAATAGACCATCAGAATGGATTGTCGACTCCGGTGCATCTCGACATGTGACGGGCAACGCTAGTGAGTTCTCGTCATACACTCACCTAGCATCAGCAGATAGCATCCAAACAGCTGATGGTACATTTCAGCCTGTGGTTGGTAAGGGTACCGTTAATTGTACAGGTTCTGTAACTCTGTCCAATGTTTTGCATGCTCCTTCCTTTCCAGTAAATCTTTTGTCCATTAGTGCTATTATTCTCCAACTAAAATGTATCGTTTCTTTTGACATTCCCAAGGTGATCTTCCAGGAGAAAGGGACAGGACGGAGACTTGGGACTGGCACGTGGAGTAATGGACTGTGGTACTTGGATCGTGAGGGGCTGGACTCAGCTTTGGTGTCAATGGTAGAGAGAGCAGGAGTAGGATCTGAAATGAGTGCCGAGAGTGAATTGATGCTTCATCACCAGCGCTTGGGACACTCATCCTTTGGAACTTTAAGTAGGTTGTATCCATCTTTATTTGAGAAAGCAAATAAAGAGAAACTTGTGTGTGATGCATGTAAGTTGGGAAAGCTTACTAGAAGCTCTTATGCTAGTTCTGATCATAGGAGTTCTCATGCATTTGATCTGATACATTCAGATGTTTGGGGGCCTTGTTCCACAAGTTCTATGAACGGATACAAGTATTTTGTTACATTCATTGATTGTTTCTCTCGCGTTACTTGGTTATACCTGATGAAGAATAAGAGTGAAGTGTTTGGCTGCTTTCAAAACTTTCATAGGAATGTTCAGACCCAATATGGAGCAGTGGTGAAGGTATTGAGATCTGATAATGGGACAGAGTACACCAACAGAGTGTTTGGAGAATACTTGTCATCTCAGGGAATACAACACCAGACTACGTGTCCATACACACCAGCTCAGAATGGGGTAGCAGAAAGGAAGAACAGACATCTTTTAGAGGTTGCTAGAAGTATGATGATCTCCATGAATGTCCCAGAAATATTGTGGGGGCAAGCAGTGTTGACTGCAGCGGCGCTGATCAACAGAATGCCCTCGAGAGTACTGGATTGGAAGTCTCCGTGTGAGACATTGAAAGGAGATAATGGTGGGATTCTTCCACTGAAGGTATTTGGCTGTGTGTGTTTTGTGAAGGATAACAGACCATCCGTCGGGAAGCTTGCCCCTAGAGCGGTGAAGTGTATTTTTGTGGGTTATTCTGCTACTCAAAAGGGATATGTTTGCTGGAGCCCGGTGGAGAAAAGGCTGTTCGTGAGCATGGATGTGTACTTTCGTGAATTTGAGCCATATTACACACAGAAGGTACCCTCATCCGTTGGTGACTCGCCCAATACTGGAAGTATGAGGCGAGAAGGGGAGAATGGTGAGAGGCAGATGAATAATAATGTGGAGAAATCAATTTCTCTAACGATTCCTTGGGAAGGAGAATTGGTTGAGGAGGAGCAGGAGAATAAAGAAGAAGAGGATAAGGAGACAAGAGGCGTTAGGCCCACGGCTCAGGGGGAGCTACTTACTTATAGTAGGAAGGGGAAGCAAATTGCGGAAACAGTACCTACAGTGCCACTAGTGCCAGATCCCTTATCAACGCCTGTCCCGACTCCTGAGACACCTACACCACCATCAGATTCCTCATCGGAAGCTCCAACTTCTTCGATGGTTTTGTCGCGCTCTCACCAGCCGACAACTTCATTAACTTCATCAAAGTTGACACCTCCGCAGGGTTCAACTTCTTGATGATCTCCTCCATCGAATAGGCTTCAGACCCACCACCTGTTCACCTTCTCTTCCGACCCTTGTTGTGTGCAGTAAAAATTTCGGCAGCACCTCTGCTGCACAACAAGAATAGGATCACAAACAAATTCTCGTTTCTCAGAGGAAACAAGAACCAAAAACAGTTATATATCTCATCGAAGTGAGATATAAACTCTTCCTGTCATCAGTTCGAGGACTGAGTCGAGGGAACTCATGCCAAACTCGAGGTCCGGCATAGCGCAGCAAGGGGCGGAGGGCAGCGGCTAGGGGGGGCTGCTGCTAGGGGGGACTGCGGCAAGGGGGAGGGGGGGCTGCTGCTGCGATGGGGGGGACTGCGGCTAGGTGGGGGGGCTGCTGCTGCGATGGGGGGG
>BQKN01065864.1:69167-93872 GCA_022839385.1 Asparagus kiusianus | reverse complement strand
TCCGCAGCATCACATTAGGAGTCATGGAATTTTCCATAACATTTCATAGGTGATTTACTCAAACACTACATTTGTATCGCAAACACTTAAAATACAATGTCATTTCTACATTACAAAACGTTCAGAGGGTGCACGTAGTATGAGACTGGACTATACAGTGCCATATTTTCAAGAATTTAAGGATGCATTTAGAGTAGACTCTCGCTTCTGATAACTAGAAGATATATCCACGTGCTTCTCAGGCTTGGTCTTGCTTAATGCGCGTTTTTGCCGCATTTTCGAACTCAGAGAACTATCAACTGCAGAGAATAACACGCACCAGTTAATACTCCGGTTTTTAAAAAAAAAGCAAGAAGAAAGAAAAAATAAATTGCATACAGATGTCTCCGTTAATGCACAGAAAGAAGAAAATAAAAAGCCAAAATATGTATTAGTAATACTCCAACAGCAATAATAAATGTAGGCTGTGGCCACATATTCTAAGAGCATCCTAGACATTGATGATGCAGGCCATTTAGCACCTAATCCCTTTTTTTTAGGTTGTCCTCGTTTAGTCAGCACTTTCTCAACAAAGTCTGTAGTATGATTTCATATCTTTCGTCTAAATTGAGAATATCATTTCTCTATATCAATCTTTCCCAAGAAGAACTAATTTTGCATTGATTTGTTTAACTAAAAGGTTATAAGTTTTAGTTTCGATGAATAAAAAGAAGCATGTGAAAGAATAACCGCAATCCACATTCAGTAAATCAAGGTTAGAATTTATGTAGATTTACGGAAAGGGCAAAATTTTGTCTGGATAGTCATACATGACGAGATTGAACATAAAATGCTAATTGTGAGACGGAACATGGGAATTAAGATGGTTGTAATAAATATAGGGTGTGGACCACTAGCTTTTATGTGATATTTTGAAAGGGTGTGTATTGACAGCAAGTAGTCTGCCTCGACTCTTTGGCATTATTTGGAACATATGTATTTGTATGAATGTACTTGTATGTGTAGATACATGTAACCATATATCTGTGCAAAGATCAAGGTGGTCCAACTGAAGACTAATTGAGCAAAATTCTCTAATAAACTCAACACATGGCCCAACTAAAAACTAATATTAGCCAACTGTGCAAACCTCCATATATTCTGACTAAAGACTGATAGAAACAGATCTTGTTACAACTCAAATTTAAACTGGTTTGCATTAAGCCGCATTTCCCAAGGAATTGTTATCAACTGGGTTCAGCATTCATTCACTTAGGAGACAAATTGAGGAATAACATGCAGAATATCAAGGGAGAGTAAGAAATCGGCAGCAGAACTTGATACCAAACTGCTTTTCTCTTGAAAGAGCTTACATAAGATAAAACATTCCCGCATTGTTCTAATTATCAACAAAATACATGTTTTAAGCATGCCAGTGTTGTCAATGAAACTAGAGAAAAGTTCTAAAAGAGGGAAGTATACCTTGCCATTCCAACACCACCTTTGACTCCCCCTTGACTAACTTTGGATATTGATCTATCCGAGAATCTTCTAATAATAGTTCTTCAACCTGAGAAAGAATGCAAGAATGGGTTACAATTATCTAAGCACATACAATTGCAAGAAACAAACATTTGTCATGAGATTGCAATATAAGATAATATCCTCACACTGTAGCCAAAATATTAAAAGAAAAACTATATATACTGCAAACATGAAGCCTGGGAACTTCACAACATTTCCCTACACAAGTATGTTTCAGCTGCAAATGCTGGGAAGAGATGTTAGCTGTTATAGTTTGGCTTATTATGGTCATTATTTAAAATTCTTCTGCTACGAAAAGGGTTAGCTTTGTAGAAAACAGCTTACTTGAAAAAAAATTATGACTTGCTGTTAACCTGACATCAACATTGAAACACTGGGAAACATTCCAGAGCAATGAAACAGAATCATCAACTATCTTCACACAAATCCTAGAAGGCCGGTTGGTAGATATGACTTTACTTCACGCTCAATTTAACTATCCGAAGGACCATTTTTTTCATTTGCACAAAAAATAATTGATCGTAAGTTTAGCATTTTGCAATTGTCATTCCCCTTTCAAATTGTAGGGGCCAATAATATTGAAATAGGAAATTGGTAATCTTAACAATCATATCCTATTTTCCATTTTGCCTAAGAGGTTAAGGAACAATGCTCTTTGATGTCAGTAATTTAGGACTCAATAGAAGTAACGATGGTCAAGCACAAATCTTGGGGAAAATGTTGCATATGCAAGGTTAATTGACACTGATATTTTACATAAGTAAAAAAAGGGGCTGGTAATGTGGTTTCAATATGTAAATGGGCGTGAAACTACTGAAAAATGGTAGAAGTACAAAAATAGCTAAAAACTTCTTTGCAATTATTGCAACAAAACAACATACAAAGTACACTGGAATAGTATTACCTGTAGGATGCTAAACTCAACTGAAACAAGGGAATAAAAGAGAAAACTACCTTCTTCCATAACTTGGCATCCCTTCTTTCCCTTGGTAAAAGTAGATGGTCTCTTAACCAAGACGCAACCACCCATGGTTCACCATCCTGGTTCATGCTTTTTGTCGTCAAAGCATTTTCCTCAAGGATCTCACATACCTATCCAAGTAGATAATCCTTTATTGGTATATAAAACAAAGGACGAAAGTCATCAATGGAATCAGATTCATGGTTGTTTGTTGAACACCTTTGACAAGAAAGCAAGTAGTGTAGGCTCCCACAACAAATGCATTAAGAATAGCATATGTAATGTATCAGCTTGCATTTTATTTCTAGTATCTAGTATCTGAGTTGTTGCAGTACTTCCATATCATTCTCCGGGTAAAATACAGATTCCTATTTAGATAGTACAGATCTCTCCTACATCAAAAAGCAAGTTCATCTCACTAGCAACATGTTCAGTTAGGGATTTCATGCATGAATCCCCCATTGTATTTTGATCTCAGTATCAACTAATTACAGATGACAGACTGACTAGGAAACATAATTATACGCTATAGGAAAAGATGGGATAAACAAAAATACAGATCTAGACAACACAGGCAATTCAGTTAAAAAAACATACAGTAACCAACACCATTTTGGACACGACACATTTTGTCATGTCATTGCTATTATATGTGTACTTTTTAGAAAGACATGTTTGGTGTTCAGTGCCTCATGTAGGGCCCGATGATTTTAGCTATAATGGACTTTGCAGTATGTGTTGGAATCCTCAAGATATAAGATTACAAAGTAAGGGGGCAGGAGTAAGAGACCCCACTTCGAAATTTATGCAAACTAGTAAATTCATACAGGCATCATCCAAATTGATTAGTATATATCGAGTTTTAAAATATCGGATACTAGGGATATATTAGATGGCCAAAATTCATATCGGATTGCAGATACCGGGAATATATCGAGGTAGTAAATATCGGAGTACCATACGAATGATGTGTATATAATATAATGTCCTATAATGTAATCTAAACATACTTAATAAAATCTAAGCATGTAAAAATATAAACAATATATGTTCAGGGTCACTAACCAATTATAGAAACTTAGTTAGGGAAAAGAGCCTACTAAAACTTTGCTTAAAAACTTCACAAGGCCAAAAATTCTCCTAAAAACATAAAAGAAATTTTGCAAAAGTATATTTTTTGCACCAAGCTATACAAAAGAACATATGGGCCAACATATCGGCTGATATATGGGTCGTGCTGGGTATACGTTGCCCAAAGATTGGTAAAATGTGGCAATGAATATTGAGACCATATCGTTTTGCAGCAAAGCCTTATAAGAGAATATATCAGTCGACATATCAGCTATATCAGAGATATATAAAAACAATGGTATATATGTGCACACACATTAGCATTTGTTAATTAATTATATATGTTAACTATTACATTATTTAGATTAGACCTCACACATATCCTCACTCCCTTCAGCTACTAACACTAATCACTCTCTTGGATGACATGAAACCTTCAGTCAAACAAAACACCGTAACCTCGTCTCCTTTGCTTTCACTCTCTCTTCCTCTTTCACTTTTTTCTCCTGCTCTCTCAACCCTATTTCTCTACACCATCATAACCACCACTCCTTTATTTTCCTCACAACTGGCAACCATCATCACCACCACCGGCCACCAAAGATAGTAGTTAAGATGTATATGAATATCAATAATAATATTCCAAGGAAGTACAATGCATAACAGTACTAGTTAATGAGATGAAATTAAAATAGAAACACTGTTTTCTTTCATAACTACATCTGGAACTCGCTGTTAGTTGATCAGGAAATAATTGTCTGTACTTGCGGTGGTGCTGAAAATGAATACCTTACATAATATATGAAAAGTTTTGTTGGCATGGAAAATGTACAGCTTGGTGATACATACATTGAGTGCTAGAGATGAGGATTTATCTGATTTTTATAAGCAAGCATGGGTATTGTGGGAACAGAACATTAAATTACCTGTAAAAAACATCAAACTTATGGGTCTGACAATAGTTTACAACATATGGACTTCACAAAGCTATTTATAATCACAAAGCTATTTATACCTATCATTCTTCTTTTTATTATTAAGGTTTGGAACAAAGACCCTAGCCTAATATCTATCATCTGGGTGGCATGGAGAAGTGTTCTGATAGGCAACAACATGTGGGATGTGTGTGCCCCCCAAAAAAATATTCACTATTAAAGAGAATACTACATTACGCACATATTCAACAACAACAATAAAGCCTTTAACCTAAATGTTTGGGGTCGGCTACATGAATCATATTCTCTTCCATTCCATTCTGTTATAGGTTATCTTCTCTATTAAGTAAGTCATAATCATATTCTTCCTAATTACTTCTACCCAAGTCATTTTGGGTCTACTTCTAGATCTCCTAACCCCATTAACTATAATATTATTACTTTTTCTAACCGATGCACTAAGAGGTCTCCGTTGTACATGACCAAACCACCTTAATCTATTCTCTTTCATTTATAGATACACTCATTTCTTATCCCATCTTTTAATGTATACCCAAAAGATCATCACAACATTCTTATTTATACTACACTCATTGTTTGCACATATTGTTATTTAATTGCCCAACACTCGAACCCATAAAGCATAGTTGGTCTGATAACTGTCTTATATGATTTTCCTTTTACTTTCATTGGTATTTTACAAACACATAAGACTCTCGAAGCACTCCTCCATTTCAACCATCCCGATTTGATTCGACGTACAACATCATCCTCTATCTCACCATCATGCCTAACGATTAATCTTAATTAGCGAAAATGATTACTTTTAGGTATTTCTTAACAATCAATATGTACTATAGGCTCTTTTCTTTTCTTAGTTTTACTAAACATGCACTCCATGTATTCTATTTTTGTTCTACTAATTCTAAAATATTTAGATTCAAGAGCTTGCCTCCATCTTTCTACCTTAGAAATTATACTTTTAGTTTCGTCGACTAACACTATATCATTTGCAAATAATATACACCATGGGATTTCATCCTGAATGTGTCTAGTCTGTGTTTTAAAAAATGCCCTAGGTGCCCGCCTAAGGCAGAGGCGGTACCCAGGACGTCTCAAAACACCCTAAGCGGCACTATGTATGTGCTGGGAGTGCCTAAGCGCGCGCAGAGGTAAGCGAACCGCTTGAGCAATCCGCCCAACTTTTTCAAGAAAAGAATAAAGTCATATGGGCCTATTTAATTCCAATCCAAAATGTTAAAACAAAAAACAGTTACAAAATATCCAAATCCGAGCCCAATTTCAACCCAAACCCAAATCCAATTAACTAAACAACACATCCAAACCTTAATCAGTCCTGACACAAGATCACCTCGTTTCTTTGTTGCCTGCTGCGATTTTCTCATTCATGAACAAAAAACTGAAACCCTAGTCCCCTTACAAATCCGTTGAAGCCCCCTCCAAGCTCTCCCGTCGAATCTG
Source organism: Asparagus kiusianus (assembly GCA_022839385.1). Taxonomy (NCBI): domain Eukaryota; kingdom Viridiplantae; phylum Streptophyta; class Magnoliopsida; order Asparagales; family Asparagaceae; genus Asparagus; species Asparagus kiusianus. The sequence continues at coordinate 87,899 of BQKN01065864.1, read as the reverse complement.
TCTAAGCCTCCTCCGAGCTCCCCTCACCCCGTCGAAAACTCTTCACCTCGTCGAAGTTGTCGAAGCCTCTTTAATCCCTCTTTGAAGCTATCGAAGCCTCGTCGAAGACCATTCACCTCAAAGTCTCTCAAATCCCTCTTCAAGGTAAGCAGTTCTTCTTTTCCTTACTTTTCTTCTTTTTTAATTTTTATTATATAGCCAATGAACTGCAGATTGGGGATTCAAGGAACTTAACTTAAATTATTGTTCAATAATTAGGCATTAGGATTTATTAGATTTTAACTTTCTTCATTTACAATATAATTTTTAGAATTTGCTTAATACTAAGTTACTAAAGCATGTTTAAATTTTTTTTTTAAAAACATGTTTAAGTTCAAGTTACACTTACTGTTTAACTTAAGTTTAAGTTAACAGTAATTTAAACTTAAGTAGTTACTGTTAACTTAAACTTAACAGTAACTTGCTATAAAAAAAACTTTAACAGTAACTTAAATTTAAGTAGTGAGTTAAGTTAATTAAATGACATTCTAACAGCAAATTATAGTTAATAATATTTGGTTTAATTGTATATTTAATAATTAATACGTTAGTTTATCATCATTTGATTTTAATTTATGAATGGTTTGTTTGTTCACTTGTGATTCAGAATGTCGAGTGCTCCTGCGAAGGAGTCTACGAGTTCCACCACTATCCCTGTGCCCCCCGTGAAAGATAGAAGGAGCTCAAGGGACATCAATTGGGAGTTTGGATTTTGTTCGGACCCAAAAAATTTGAATATTGTGCAATGCCAACCATGTGGACACAAAGTGAATGCGGGGATCCATCGATTTAAAAAACATCTTGCAGGGCAAAGGGGAAACACCAAACCGTGTTTGAAGATTAATGAAAAAGATAAACAGAAGGTAAAAGAAGTGATTGATGCTGATTTAAATAAGAAGCTAAGGAGAGGCACACTATATACTTAGAAGAACTCCACACGACGAGGCCGGGGGATGAAGAAAAAGATAAAAATGAAATCATCTCTCCTCCCTAGAGGAGGTTGAAGGTGAAATTAAGCAAACCGGGGTGAAAGATTCTTTCTTGAAGGAAAAGAGAGATTGGGTGCATTATCAGTTAGCTATTTGGGCATATGAAAATGTCATCCCCTTTCATGTCATCTCCACAGATTCCTTTCTGAAGACATGCATTGCTATTGAAAACTATGGATAGAGCTACATATCTCTCAGCATGTACATGTCAAAGGTGCCCCTATTGCGAAGAGTTGTTGAGAGAACGAAGGTCTCTTTAAAGACGCACGAGGAGTGGGGCAAGACCGGCGGCTCCATTATGACCAATGCTTGGTTGGAGAAAAAGATATGATCGGCAATGAATCTTCGTATCCACTGCAGATTGGGGACAACTTTCTACAAGTTGATTGAGACCTTCGAGGATGCACATACATGACAATATATATTTGAGTGGATTAATGGGGCTTGAAAATATTGGATTTGAAAAAGTCAATTAGGTTGTCACAGATGACGCAGCTGCAAATATGACGGCGAAGGAGCTTTTATACAAAGCGAGGCCGAGGGGATCTTTTGGACTAGATGCGTAGCACACACTGTTGACATGATGCTTGAGAGCATCGAAAAGTTGAGTTTATTCAAAGGAGCAATTGAGAAGACGAGGACTCTTACCGTCTTTATCTACAGGCATCACAAGACTTTGTCCATGATGCGCCACATATGTGACAAAAGGGACATTGTGAGGCCTAGAGTCACTCGCTTCACCACTACATTTTTGACTCTGCAGAGTCTTCTTGAGAACAAGAAGAAGTTGAGATATATGTTCTCCGATGAAGCATAGGTGAGATGCAAGCTTGCAAAGACCGCTAAAGACCAAAAGGTGGAGGCTATTGCTATGAGTGATAGTTGGTGGACAACGGTGGGTGGGCAAGATCTTGAAAGTATATGCTCCTATTTTTTTTATTGAGGGGAGTCGATAGTGACTACAAACCCTCAATGGGATTTGTGACGGGGATGCTTGAAGATATGAATAAGGAGATCGTTCAAGTTTTCAAAAAGAAGGATTTCAAGTTCGTGATTGATATTATAAACAGGAAGTCCAAGGATTGGTTCTTTTCTCCCTTGCATATGGCTTCTTTGTTAGATCTAAAACTTGAGATCTTAAAACCATATAGTCATGATTAATTCAAAGAGATTAAACAATAATCAAAAGAGCGGAATCTTATACCTGAATTCATAGATGAATCTTGATTTTGGGTTTTGGATCTTCTAACCTTAGGGTTTTCTCTATGACCGAATATCTCTCTCAAGATGGGGGTGAAGAGAAATTAGAGAAAGTTGTAACCCTAGGTTAGGGACCATAACCCATTATTTATAGATGTACTTTTGCAATTTGGCCCCTCAACAAATTACAATTACAACCTGGTATCTGCACATATAACCCCATGACTTATTTAAATACCTATTAACCCAACTTAATTGATCACTTTAATGGGTTATCCTTAAAAGATAACAATACACAATGATTAATCATATGTGCTCACAATTAGATTTATTAGATTAAATCCAACAATCTCCCACTTGGGCACCATATGATTCCTTAAATTGTGTATAACCTTATGAGCTCAAAATTGCTATCACTGAAAAGGTATTTCCGAACAATCTCGTCCATTGACTATATCAATATAGGATCAAAGCGGCCTTCGTCACATTTATCGTGACTTGACCCATCAATGGTCACATATACCAATACAATCAAACGACATAGATCAATCATGGATGTGCAGCATGAAAATTACATGCAATGTGATCAGTACATGTCTATTTTCAACTGGTCCTCCTTAATGAGGTCAAAACCAAACATAATGTAACAGAGTGTCTTAACTGAATACTTTATTCTGATCAGACAATACAATTAAACATAAAGCACCACAATTACAAACTCCCACTAAATCATGATATCCTCAAATATTACCACACTCATATGAGCAGTATGCTCATGAAAGACCTTGGGTGGCAATGCCTTAGTAAGAGGATCAGCTATCATGGAGTTTGTCCCAATATGCTCTATGGATATCTGTCCACTCTGTACCCTTTCTTTCACAACCAGAAACTTAATGTCAATATGTTTTGACTTAATTAAGCTCCTGTTGTTATTTGAATACATTACTGCAGATTTATTATCACAATATAACCTTAGTGGTTTTTCAACATTTTCCAAAATACGCGGTCCCGTGATAAAATTTTACAGCCATATTCCCTGATTGGATGCCTCATAGCAAGCTACAAATTCTGCTGCCATAGTGGAGGAAGCTACTAGTGTCTGTTTGACACTTTTCCATGATATAGCTCCTCCCGCTAACATATAAATGTAGCCTGATGTAGACTTTCTGCTATCTTGGCATCCAGCAAAATCAGAATCCGAATATACAATGACCTCCAAATTTTCTGATTTTCTGTATGTGAGCATGTAACCTTTTGTTTTCTGAAGATACCTCATAACTCTTTTGACTGCTATCCAATGATCCATACCAGGGTTGCTTAAGTATCTGCCTAACATCCCAATAATGTACGTAATATCCGGACGCGTACATACCTGAGCATACATTAAACTTTCTACAGCCGAAGCATAAGGAATCTTCTGCATTTCCTGAATTTCAAGGTTACATTTAGGGCACTGATTGAGACTAAACTTGTCTCCTTTAGCAACAGGGGTATCTCCTGGTCTGCAGTCTTGCATGCCAAACCTTTTAAGTACCTTATCGATATAACTCTTTTGTGATAATCCAAGAATATCCCGAGAGCGATCTTGATGTATCTGGATCCCTAATATAAAAGAGGTGTCCCCAAGATCTTTCATCTCAAAATTCTTTGATAGAAATCGTTTGGTTTCGTGCAACATGCCTATATCATTAGTGACAAGCAATATGTCATCGACATACAGAACCAGAAAGATATACTTACTCCCACTGAACTTGTGATATACACAGTCATCAACAATGTTCATCTCAAAACCGAACGAGATAATTATTTGTTGAAACTTGCGATACCATTGACGAGGAGCTTGCTTGAGTCCATAGATGGATTTCCTTAATTTGCAGACCATATTCTTTGGGTCTCCCGACACAAAGTTTTCTGGTTGCACCATATAAATCATCTCATCAATGTCGCCATTGAGAAATGCAGTCTTAACATCCATCTGATGTAACTCAAGATCATAATGAGCAACAAGTGTCATGATTATTCTGAATGAGTCTTTCGATGAAACCGGAGAGAAAGTCTCTGTATAATCAATGCCTTCCTTTTGAGTATAGCCTTTAGCCACAAGACGTGCCTTATACCTCTCCACATTACCGTTTGCATCCCGCTTGGTTTTAAAAATCCATTTACAACCAATTGGTTTTGCACCTTCTGGTAATGGGACAAGTTCTCAAACCTTATTGTCTTGCATAGACTTGTACTCTTCATTCATGGCATCAACCCACTATTGAGAGTTAGAACTTTTTATGGCCTGAAGGAAGTTGATTGGATCATCTTCCAACATTCCACTACTTTCCTCATGTTCTTGGAGAAATACAACATAATCATCCGGAATAGCATTTCTCCTTTCTCTCGTGGATCTCCTTAATGGCACTGGTTCTTGAGGTTGTTGAGTTTGTTCTTCTGGAATAGGGAGTTGTACAACATTATCATCTTGAGGTTTCGGATTTACTTCTTGAGCAACAACAGGTACGGGAACCTGAATATTGTCAAAAGTAACTGTATGGATTGGATCTGAAGCCAATTCCTCCTCAAAAGCAATGTCTCTAACCTTATTTCTCCCCCCAAACTCAACATCCTCAAAGAATGTTACTGTTCCCGTCTCAAAAATATTCCTTAGTGTGGGATCATAAAACTTATAGCCCCTAGAACGTTCAGAGTACCTAATAAAGTAGCTGCTAACTGTTTTGGAATCCAATTTCTTTTCATTTGGCCTATAAGGCCTTGCCTCAGCTGGACATCCCCAAATATGTAAATGCTTTAAACTGGGCTTTCGACCAGTCCAAAGCTCATAAGGTGTTTTAGCAACTGCTTTACTTGGTACTCTATTCAGAATGTAAGCTGCTGTCTTAAGTGCTTCTCCCCAGAGTGACTCTGGTAAAGAAGAATGAGCAATCATACTTCTTACCATATCCTTAAGAGTCATGTTTCGTCTTTCAGCTACACCATTTATGCTAGGTGAACCTGGCATGGTGTACTGTGGGACGATACCGTATTCCTCTAGGTATCTAACAAATGGTCCTGGACGTTGTTTATCTGAACCATCATATCTGCCGTAGTACTCACCACCACGATCAGATCTAACGGTTTTAATTCTTCGGTTGAGTTGATTCTCAACTTCAGCTTTATAGGTTTTGAACATGTCCAGTGACTAAGATTTTTCATGAATGAGATATAGGTGCCCATAACATGAGTAATCGTCTATGAATGATATAAAATATTGTTGACCATTCCAGGATTCCGTAGGGAATGGCCCACAAATATCCGTATGTATCAATTCTAAGACATCCGAAGATCTGTTGGCATCTAATCTCTTAACTTTGGTCTGTTTTCCCTTGATACATTCAACACATATGTCGAAGTCCGAAAAATCAAGGGAATCCAAAATGCCATCAGACACAAGACGCTCAACTCTACCTTTTGAGATATGACCCAAGCGCTTATGCCATAATAACGCCGAATTTTTCTTATTTAATTTACGCTTAGTACCACGCGATTCCGCATGCAAAGTTTCATTACAAGAAGCAATTGTATCAAGCAAATATAGGTTGTCAAAAGTACTTAAATAACCGGTTCCCACAACATTTGAATTAAAAGATAAACTGAATTAATTGTTTCCAAATGAACAAGAATAACCTGATTTGTCCTATACAGAAACTGAAATCAAATTCCGTCTAAAAGACGGTACTACAAAAGTATCTTTTAAATCCAAATAAGAACCAGATCCTAATAGCAACCTAAAATGCCCAATTGCTTCCACATCTACCGATTGACCGTCGCCCATAAAGATGTGTCTTTCAACATCACTTGGCTTTCGGTAGTTCAGGCAACCCTGCATAGAAACACTTATGTGAGTAGTAGCACCAGAGTCTAACCACCAAGTGTTTCTAGGTACTGAAGCTAAATTAATCTCAGAACAGACCAAAGTAAGGAATGTACCCTTATTATCATGCCAGATGTGATATTTTGTACAGTCCTTCTTTACATGTCCAGGCTTCTTACAGAAGAAACAAACCTAATTATCCTTATGTTGTTTCTTCTCAACTGGACCCTTAGCAGCTTCCTTATCATTCTTTCTTTTCTTGCCCTTATCCTTAGAGGCATAGGCCAAATGAGTACTTTCCGTCTTATCTTGATTCAACCTGTCTTCCTCTTGCACACAGTATGAAATGAGCTCATTTAGAGTTCATTTCTCCTTTTGACAGTTATAACTGACCTTAAACTGATTGAATTGTGCAGGAAGAGACAGTAGAACCAGATGCACTAATAACTCATCACAAAGATCAAGTTTAAGTGCCTTAAGCTTTAAAGCAACATGAGACATTTCCATAATGTACTCCCTGATATTTTCTTTGCCCTTATACTTCATCGAAATCAAACGAGTTAAAAGCGTGCTTGTTTCTACCTTATCGTTTTTTGCAAAACACTTCTCAATTTCGGTAAGGAAATCTTTAGCCTTAGTAATCCCTTCGGATTCTATGCCCCTGAAGGCTTCCGGAACGTCGCGCTTGATGATCATAAGACTCATGCGATTTGAACGTTTCCACTTCTCATATTCCTTCTTTGCATCAGGAGTGCTATCCGTATTGAGAGGTTGTGGTTGTTCAATTCTTAATGCAAGGTCTAGATCCATACAGCCAAGAACAATTAATATGTTCTCTTTCCAAACCTTGAAGTTTGTCCCATTTAGCATGGGAATTGAGTTGATGTTAGCAGAAATTGTTACAGCAGATGCATTAGCTGAAATAAAACAAAAGATGCTCACATCAATAACCATATTTAGTAATCAATAAAATTCAAATAATGACAAAATCTCATCTCAAGATATCTGGCACAACATTAATATCAAGTCTTTGGACAGTAATATTAACTTGTAAGTGATACCTTATTACAATGATCAAACACTGACAATAACTCATGTCAAATAATGAAACTATATTTGGATCGATTCATTATTCACATGTAAACCTTATAATTGTCACACGTTTATCATCGCAGATGTGTATACAGTCTAAATAAATATTAACCTTTATTTGGGCCGATTAAATATTTACACGAAAGCATACACGCAAACATCTCACATTCCTCATGAACAATCTACACAAGAGAGGTTACTTTGGTAACTTCTTGTTTCAATTGAACAATTGGAGTGAGAGACAACCTTAATACCTTAGTGTCATAATATTTGAATCAAATAATTAATTAGCTACTAAATTAGATTTAAATTAAAAAATTTTAATTTAAATCAACTGAATTGGGGTCTCATAGCTTAATTAGGGCTCATAACTTAATTAAGTAAATTAAGTATACCAAAGTGGACCCATAAAAAACCGAGGCTTAACCATAGTGAACACGAAGTTCGCTTGACTTCGAACGCGAGGTTCGACTGTATTGAGTACAAGACTCACTTAAGCACGAACGCGAGGTTCGTCTGAAAGTGAACGAACGCGAGGTTCGTTTGATAAAAGAACGTGAGGTTCGATTTGAGAACGAACGCGATGTTCATTAAAAAATGAACGCGAGGTTCGACTGAAGCACGAACGCGAGGTTCGACTGAAGCACGAACGCGAGGTTCAACTGTAGCACGAACGCGAGGTTCGACTGAAGAAGAAACGCGAGGTTCGACTTAGAACTGAACGCGAGGTTCACCTTAGACTGAGCGCGAGGCTCACATTAGAACGAACGCGAAGTTCGTTGAGCGCAATGCTCACCTTAGGAACGAACGCGAGGTTCGTTAAAAATTGAGAACGAACGCGAGGTTCGTTAAACTTGAGCGCGAGGCTCACCTTACACCAAACGCGAAGTTCGATCCTTAATTTTCGCCACGATTAATCGCACGAACCCTTAGGGTTTCAAACTGAAACCGTCGCCGCCATTGCTCCTGCACCCAAAGGGCAAAACCCTAGGGTTTCCTGATGCAGCCGCCGCCGTCGGAGTCGACGGCGAGGTCGCCAGCGACGATGCGCCGGCGAGGAGCAAGAGACCGAAGATCAAACCCAAAAAAACTTTGATTTTTATTTTCAAAACAGATCCAGAATCGGAAAAACTTTTCTTGTTCCAGATCCAAGGAAAAAAATCGCCAAAAACCCAAAAAATTCCAAAAAGTTACTGTTCACCAGTGATTTTTCAGTTACTGTTCATCCAAAAAAAACTTACTGTTCATCCGAACAAAAAATTTTTGTTCATCCGAACAAAAAATTTTTGTTCATCCGAACAAATACTCGATCCAAAACCAGAGATTTAAGATCAAAAAACCCAATTTTTAAAACTTAAATCCCTAAGAATTAATCAAACCTGGCTCTGATACCACTTGTTAGATCTAAAACTTGAGATCTTAAAACCATATAGCCATGATTAATTCAAAGAGATTAAACAATAATCAAAAGAGCGGAAGCTTATACCTGAATCCATAGATGAATCTTGATTTTGGGTTTTGGATCTTCTAACCTTAGGGTTTTCTCTATGATCGAATATCTCTCTCAAGATGGGGGTGAAGAGAAATTAGAGAAAGTTGTAACCCTAGGTTAGGGACCATAACCCCTTATTTATAGATATTATACTTTTGCAATTTGGCCCCTCAACAAATTACAATTACAACCTGGTATCTGCACATATAACCCCATGACTTATTTAAATACCTATTAACCCAACTTAATTGATCACTTTAGTGGGTTATCCTTAAAAGATAGCAATACACAATGATTAATCATATGTGCCCACAATTAGATTTATTAGATTAAATCCAACATTCTTACTATATCAACCATTACTATTTCTATAGGGATGATGTAGTGAAGAACTGCAAAAGGACGAAAGATGGATTTCTAAAAATAGTGGAGGTGTTCTATCCTGATGTAGAACAGCATATTGAGATTCATACTATGGAGTTAGAGAGGTACAAAGAAGGAAAGATTCATTTGCTAGGATTGGAGCAGTGAAGGCTAAGGAGAAATCGGGTTTGAACCTAAGTCAAATAATTTTAGAAATTGAATCATTTATGACTTATAAGTTATCTATTGTGGTAGTGAGTCAACTAATAATATATTGTTTTGGTAACTAATTGGTGGTATTTGCATGGCGATGACTGTCCCCTCATACAAAATATGGCTATGAAACTTCTCAACTTGACAAGTGACTCTTCTGGTTGTGAGAGGAATTAGAGCACATTTGCGAGAGTAAACTAGCTTCTAAACTTATGAATAAGATGAAGTTCTTCTTAGTATGCTCTCTAATTTGTTTTCCCTTCTCTGAAGATCCATACGAAGAAGAGGAATAGGTTATAATCGAAGAGATTAAAGGACCTCATTTATGTGAAGTTTAACTCAAAGTTCAACTAGAAGAAGAGAGGAGAAACAAGAATTTACTACTATCTAATGATCGTAGTAAGGCATGAGCATGGATCTGGGATGGAGCAGCCTCCGATGACATGGTAGAGTTTCATCCGGATTCGAGCCTTACTTTGAGGATGATAAAGGCTATATCGGGAGCGGTTGAATAATAGGAGTTCCAGGCTAGCAGGACCTACATGTGCTTCTACTTCAGGGATTGTTGATGACGAAGAGTCTCTTGTCTCTGATAATGATGTTTCAAACAAGGAGGATGATTATATTGAGATGGATTCTGGGGAGCATGGCGATGAGGGAGCAGAGGCGAAACTTCTGATGATGATGATGATTGATGATGAGATTAAATTAGATGGATATTGTTAATTTATTATATTAGAGTCTAGACTATTCTTGTTTGATTGTCTTTTTGCTGATATTTTGGGACTTAAACTTTTAGATTTAGGATATTATGTCTTGATATCTAGTATATATGCATCTTTGATTGACTATTATAGTTTTGGATAGCATATGTGTTGGTATTTAGTATTTATGCATCTTTGATTGAGTGAGTGAGTGAGTGTGTGTGTATAATGAAGATCACAATTAAAAAATAAAAAATAAAAAACGCCCAAAGAAACCGCTTAGGTGCGCGCTAGGCACCGGGTTAGGCGTTGGGCGTCAGGTTCTTTTTTTTAAAAAAACCTATATATATTGACAGATAGACAAAATTACATCAGGAGCTCCTCTCTAAGTATGAGAGAGCGGCAAAAAAGTAAGACAGACTTCACTTGTACAAAAGTCAAACTATGACCTGAAATTACAGTAGCTTCTGAAGATACAAAAGCGCAAACAAACGAAGAAATTTCCACCAACAGAGTCGACAATATGTAAATCTCATTTGGTCCAGCCACAAAAAATGTTGAATGGATCTGGACAAGTCCAATTTATCAAGGAAGTAATGGATGCACGATAGAGTGGCCAAGCTTCGACAGGGCATCAGCCACTTGATTTGCTTCTCTAACACATGCATGTTTTGCTAAGGACAAATGAGCTTCCAATGAGGGCATGTATGACCGATGCTTTTGGCTAGGCTTATGGAGTCAGTGTAGGCTATAGCGGGATGGTCCTAGAGAGATAATGTGGTGGTTTTTTAAAATGAAACACGTGTCTAATTTATATATTGATGTGATTAAAGAAATGTATGATAGAGTAACTATAATATGAGCTAATGACAATGTGCTGGGCACCGGCTTTGACGCCTAGAGAGCGTCTAATGTAACATTGTGTCTAGAAAGTTGGTTCATAACTGATGCAAAAAGATAAGGGCTTAAAGCTGATCCTTGGTGTAAACCTATAGTAATAGAGAACAATTTACGCACTCTATCATTAGTTTGTACTTCAGTTTCTACTCTATCATACATCTTTAATTACATCAATATATAAACTAAATACATGTTTCTTTTCTAAAACCCATCACATTACCTCTCTAAGCACTTTATCATAAGTTTTTTCTAGATCAATGAAAACTATATGCAGATCCTTTTTCTTCTCTCTATATCTCTCCATCAATCGCCTCCAAATATGTATAGATTCCATAGTTAACCTCCCAGACATAAAACTAAATTAATTTTCAGATATACTTGTCTCATTTCTTAATCTTTGCTCAATTACCCTCTCTCAAAGTTTCATAGAATGACTCTTAAGTCTTATACCACGATAATTTGAACAACTTTGTATATCTCCTTTATTCTTGTATATCAGTATCAAAGTACTAATCCACTACTCACCAGGCATTCTCTTCGTCTCAATAATCTTATTAAATAATTTAGTTAATCATCCTAAACTTATATCTCCAAGAAATCTCCAAACTTTAATAGGCGATACCGTCTAGTCCTATGGCTTTCACTTTTTATTTTCTTTAGGGCATCTTTAACTTTGTTAATTCTAATTTTTCAACAATATCTATAGCATTTATCATTCACAATACGAGCTAATTCTCTATTTTGCTCACTTGTTTGGTTATCATTGAACCAGTGTTATCGAGGTGCGCGCCTCATGTGCACTGGCGCATGAGTTGGGGCGCACCGAAGCGTGCGCCCCAGACTTAGATTGAATATGAGTTAGGTTTCGGGTTTTACACCTGCAAATGGCACAAACCCGTTTTATAAGTTGAGATGGGTTTTTTAGCGTTTCAAGCCGTTCTCTTTCTCTAAATTCACGTGCCTGCTCCCTCTCTCGTCTTTCTCGTCTCTCTGCTCCCTCCCCGACCTCGACAAGTCGGCCGTCGTTGCCGATGACGACGACGTCGCCGTCGCCGATCGACGACTTTTTCCAGCAAAATCAAGTTTGTTTCTGCTTTTTTTCTTCTATTTTTTCTGTTTTTCCATTTTGAAAATATTTCACATAATTACATATTTACATCATGTAATAAAACTCTTTCTTGCTAGTTGCTACTCCATTCTTTATTTTTTCATGTTTAACCTGTAAAAAGAAAATAGTAATTAGTAATTTAGTATAATTGTTGCTAATTGTTACTTCCCTCTCTATTTAGCATGCTAACTAAAAATTTATGAACATGTAAATTTGTAATTGTTACTTAAAAATACATATTTTATATTTTAAATAAAAATACATATTTCTTATTTGTTACTTTACAAAATCAGTGAGCATAGTTTGATGATTTAAGTTGATATTTTTATAATTTCAGGTGTAGGTGACTAATAAACTTGAGTTAGATGACAATGATGATGAGGATGATTAAACATTCTGTTATTTTGCTACTTGCTTGTTTTGTTTCGTAAACTTTTGCTTATGTTGGATATTATTTTGCATTGTGATTTGTGAAAACTTATGAACTTCGCTATGTTATGCATGCTAATTAAGACTCTTTCATGATTTAGTATGTGAAATTATATTTCTTAGTCTTTTTATGTGACAATTTATAAACATGTTGGCTATATGCTTGTTTGTCTTATGTTGGAAAATGTTTATTTGAGGTGTGCGCCTCAAGTCAGTGAGATGCGCGCATCGTTGTGCGCATTGCTCATGGTGCGCGTAAGAGGCCTTTGCATCCCACATTGCGCCTTGCGCCTTGATAACACTACATTGAACAATTAATGAAAGTAACTACTTCACCTCTTTTATATCCCCGTCGGTCATTAGAATGTTTTTATTTTTCACTTTTAATACATCTAATATTACCCAAATCCCTACTCTTCTTTTCTCTAATCTTAGCAAGCTTATATATATCTTTCTCTCTCCCCTTAGATTCTAACTTCTCATAGAAATTTTCATAAGCTTTGTATTTATTCTCACTAACCACTCCTTTTGCTTCATTCTTTGCTAGCTTATATTTCTCTAAGTTTTCTCTACTCCTAGACTTTTGATATTCCTTATATAAAGTTTTCTTCTCTATAATAACCTTTTGCACACTCTCATTCCATTAACTCTCCTCACCATCTAATCTATACCCTTTAGAATCTCCTAGTAGATCTTTAGCCACCTTCCTAGTACAAGAAGACATGTTTATTCCACATAATATTAGTCTCATTATTTATATTTTCTATATCTTCTTTCATTATCTTATCCTTAAAATGCATTAAATGCTCTCCTTTTAAATTTCACCATTTAGTTCTTAGTCTCTTGTTCATGTTAGTTTTGTTACTCCACTTCTTAATAGATATGTCTAACACTATCAAACTATGTTGTGTAGTTGAACTCTCTCCACGTATAATTTTACAATCTTTGCATGTTAACATATCCGCCCTTCTAGTAAGAAAAAAAGTCAATTTAACTACTATTAAATCCACTTTTAAAGGTTATTAAGTATTCATCCTTTTTTGTAAAAAGTGTATTCGTTATTATCAAATCATATGATGTTGCAAACTCTAAAATCGATTCTCCTAAATTGTTCCTATCTTCATACCTGAAATTTCCATGGATCATCTCATATTCGTTATTATTCTTACCAACAATGCCCATTAAGATCCCCTCCTATAAACAATCTCTCTCAATGGAATTTCTTGAACCAATTCATCTAAGCTATCCCAAAAATCACTTTTAGTACTCTTGAGCAAGCCTACTTGTAGTGCTTAAGAACTAATAATATTAATAACCTCTACATCTAATACAACTATTATTAGTATTATTCTATCTCCAACTCTTTTTACATCTACAACAATTTCGTTTATTAAGTTATCTACAAGAACTCCCACTCCGTTCATATTCTTCTCTTTTCCCGTGTACCATAGTTTATATCCAGCCTTTTCAATTTCTCTAAAATTTTCACCTATCCATTTAGTTTCTTGTAAACAAATTATACTTATCTTTTTCATCCTCTTTCCGGTAAGTGTACCAATATTCCAAATAGCTAACATAATTCTATTCTCCTGTAAAAGTATCCTACTATTTTTCCTTTTATATTGTTCTAGTTTATGTCTAATACTATTTGGCAACCTATTAGAGGATTGTAGACTCTTAGAACACCCTTGCTTACTTGTCATTATATCGGGATGATAGCGATGTAACGCATCGCTTCCGAAGGATGCCCTAGCAAATCATCCTCGCTTACTTATCATAGTATAGAGGTGGTATTGATGCAACGCGTCGCGGCGTGAACGCCTCAACGACTACTTTATAGAATTTATTTTTCATGTGGATCCGACTATATTTTACACTAGTTGTCGGCAACCTAATACAACTCTCCTCTTTTATTCTAGCTTGGGACAAATTATCCTAGCTTGGGACCGACGGTGTTGGCAACAAGATAAAAGCACTGGCAAGAAAATATTATGCATGTATTCACCTATAATTTATACAGACTTCAGAAAGAAAGTGAGAAATTGTGGTTCTCTATTTCTTTCACTCTTTTCATGGAACAAGAACTGAGATTTGACCTTGGACCGCTACGATACCCCCAACTCCACACTTTTACCAGTGTGTAACGCTTCAATGGCACAACTATCAAGTTTTCAACAGATATTGTTGAAGCAAAACGCCCTTCCAAGGTACTTTCCATACCCCAGTGGGACGGCTTGACCCCGCTGAACAAGGCATTGTTAGCTCTAGTACCAGGTTTTTAACAAATATTAAGACAGCACCTCAATAACTGCTAAATAACCTACTATGGTTTCAACAGTATGTTGATGAAGAGTTCTGTCCAATAGTGTATTTTTTCTGTTTTGGTTTTTTAATTCAAACACTAAAAAGAAGTATTCACATCTCTGAATCGCAATTTTGGTTGTGATATGTGTAAACGAATCTAGCAATAGCAGGGAGCACCACTCAACCACCCTACATGCACACCAAACAAAGAAATACACTGAGAGGAGGGGGGAAGCTCTCAAACATATATATATATATATATATATATATATATATATATATATATATATATATATATATAGAGAGAGAGAGAGAGAGAGAGAGAGAGATTAATGGGTATCCTTGTCATAGGAGGGGATTTCCTCCTTAACGCCTCTAAAATAACATGAGCGACATTATGAATGATCCGCTCCGTTAAACTTGATCTACATAATCTAAAACCCCAACACACCAAGTTTGGGGTGAATCCGTCGTCGTTTGATCCTCCATCGAGCCATGTGAAAAGTTCTATTCATTCAAAACCGTTAAAATTGATACGAGTGGATGAAGGGTCAAACGACAACGGGTTCACCCCAAACTTGGTATGTTAGGGTTTTAGAATATATAGATCAAGTTCAACGGAGCGGATCATCAATAATGTCGCTCAATCATGTTATTTTAGAGACGTCAAAGAGGAAATCCCCTCCTATGACAAGGATACCCATATAGGGCGTTAGAATTCCCCACCATCTATTCCTTTATACAAAAGGGAGAAACAAAGTCACTGTTCATCAAACAGTAAATGCTACAGTAGATTTACTGTAGCAGTTAAATAATTAAAAAGTACTACTGTAGCACATGGGTATGCTGTAGCATTCAAAAATGGTACTGTAGCAGCGGGTTACTGTAGCACCCCAGAAAATTCAAAGCAGGCATGTTAAAAAAGATGGATTACTGTAGCAAAACCGTGCTTTGCACGGACAGCAGACTAGTGTAGTAGTGGAAATGAAATAGTATCTTGGGAAACAGCACTTTCATGTCTACCTGCTCATAAAGTTGTTCGGCTCTGGCTGAGAGATTTTTTTTGTGCCGCACACCCCACAAAAATCTCATGAGACCAAGAAACTGCAAGTTGAGGAAAAAAGATTAAAACATCACCAATGGCAAATGAACAATATTTATAGCAAATTATTGCTGTTGACTTACAACTGCAGAAGATGTCACCACAGAAAAAATATGCCCATATATCCATTGGCGGACACAGCAAAGGACAGGCTTGTACGATTCTGCTCGCGTGTCTGGACATTTATACTCCTTGCTTCTAGATCAAAAAGATGGCTAAAAACATGAGAGTGCAACTCGTCCCTCACAAAGCTAATAGTCATTTTGCTTAATATTATAACTAGTTTGTTTGAAAAACAGTAAATGAATAACGCAGTTCAACTGGCACATTTGAAAAGGATATAGTCCATAGAGCATCTCAATACGTACATACAAACGAGGCAATGGGCACGGGAAAATGAATTTTAATGTCGGTTTTACTGTCTCGCAAGCAAAATGCAAGAACAAAAGGTCAATAATTGGAACTGCATCAATGGTAGCTTCTTCCTAGCAAACAAATTGTACAAAAAGAGGAAAAAAGAAAAGGAAAGAGATTAAAAAAAGAGACTGTGAAGGTAAGTCAAGTACCCATTAATCAAGGCTCTTTTCTCTAAGGAGTTTCTTAAAGTATCTATAACTTTTTGTTTGGCAAGCATAAAAGTGTCTTCTTTCAGACCCATATTGTTCCTCGACTTCTTTTCATCAAGTAACCTCACAATATCTGCCTCTTCAAACTGAAAAGTCGGAGCACTCAAATTACAACAATTGAATTGCTTCTTTATTAAGTTGCATGAAAAAGAAAAACTAGCATGGAAATAATAACAGACCCATATTTTACCAGCTTCATTGCATAAAACTTGAGCATGTGCATTGCAGACATGGTCTTCTACCCACTCTGTCTGCATTTAACACAAGTTCATTAACATTAGTTATACGAGAAAACATACAAAATGAGTCTCCTAATACATCAGATAAATGATAAAGTAGCTTCAATAGTTCCGATATTGTCAAGGACTCACAAATTTTTTAGCTGTTTGGCTAATTTCTCCATCCTCTATGCATTTCCTCCCTAGCTTCTTGTAGCCATGTGAACACTCCAGTTGGCCACTGGAACAATGTCCATTGGCAGGACAAGGTTCACAAAACTCTGCAATAAGATTTGCTTCATCAAAATGGACAGTACTACTTGTCAGAAGAAGACAAAATTGAACGCCAAACTAGAAATATTAGTGGCAATGGAGAATTATCCCGTAAATGCTAAGATACAGCTTACAACAATCAATCATTTTAGAACCGAATATATCATGGATAGATAGCTATATAATTAACGTGTTTCACTGTGTATAGAACAATTCCCCAAACAAAAACTAATTATACCCGACACATGGACATGGCATGCACTGCAAGTCACAGCATACCCAGTAGAACAAAGTCAAAACTCGAGCGTGTTCATGCAGATGCTATGAAGTTAAGACGGTGATGCTTAACAGAAGACCATAGTCCTGTCATTGTTCGAGCTCCCAAGTTCAAAACTGAATTGAATCCAGGTACTAGTTCAGGCAAAACATTATCAATGATACCAGGCAAGTTAAAAACATTTCGATTTTGGAGACTTGGTATGATCATGAAACTTTACACATAAGAAATTCAAACATTTTGACCTCAACTGTTCATTATAATATCATACTATCAGAATGTGAAAATTGCCATCGGGCTGAAATTTGTGCAAATTGCAGTATCATTAAATTTCAATTCTTTTTAGACCGAAATTGACATAGCCTCTAATGCGACTAAATTCGGCCCTGTTTTCTTTTTAAGAAAATGCGGAAACCCTAAGATCACGAGTCATCGGCACGAGGAATCAAGAAAACATAGATAAACAAAATGTACAGGCAAGAAACGTCGGGGTTTAGGGTTAGGGTTTGGACCGGACGTCGGGTCTTGAGGAGCCTCTCCGGAGTCGCAGAAGGGCTTGGGCTGGCGATTGAAGAAGACGACGGCTCTGTTGCAGGCGAAGGCGACGGAGGCGGCGATGGCGATGACGGCGAAGAGCCTCACGACCTCCTCCTTCGAAGGGAAGAGATCGGGTGGAGGATCTCGAGGGAACGGGAACGGCGGCGACGAGTCTCGACCTCCGAGCTTTGGGCGCTTCTTTTTGGTTGAAGACATAATAACAGCAGCGTGCGCGAGATCGGAGCGGACTCGGGAGCGTGGAGCTGCGAGTTGGGGCCTTCTAAAGTTCAGGTAACACCTTATAGTTTCATTCGTTTCGCAGTTATATACCCTTATTTGTTTTTTCGCAGCTTCTACGTAGCCTAGAAGTTGTTTAAAGGGTAAATTTTGAAAAGCAATTCGTTTCAAAACTTATTAATCAAAAACGGTCTATTCGAAACTTATTTGTCAAAAGTGACCTTGGCTGAAACTGTGTTGTTTTTGGCGAAAAAATATCAAACTTCACTGGACTTCAAGCCCCGTGAAGTTTTGTTATGTAAAAAACTTCACGGGCTTGAAGTTTGGTATTTTTTTCGTCAAAAACGACTCAGTTTTAGCCAACTTATTTGCCAAAAAGATCGTTTTTTATAATTATTTTTGGAAATGAATTGCGTTTTCAAAATTTGTCCTGGTTTAAAATTTGAAACTTCGTTGCTCTCGACTGTTCAAATGTGATTTTCACTTGCTTAATTTATTCCGAGCATCAAATATTGGGTGGGAATTTTCATCTGTGCGCAATAGAGGATAGTAAAATATCAAATTTTACCAAGTTAGGATGTATATAAATCCTACGAAGCGCGAGAGGTTGTCAAAGTTCTACTATCATTTATCAAAAAAAAAACCCCACAAAGTTCTGTATGTTCCAATAAACGCAACATAACTAGGGGTGTCCAAAAAGCCCGCCGGCCCGAAACAGTATCTTTTTTTAATTTTTTTATTTTTTTTATTTTCTTATATGTATAATATAT
>BQKN01065864.1:44559-59167 GCA_022839385.1 Asparagus kiusianus | reverse complement strand
AAACATAAAATTTATTTTCTCCCTCCAAACCCATTAACCCATCAACGCCCCAATCTCTCTCTCTCTCTCATCAAACGAAGTCAAAATCTCTACCATCTCCGAAGAAAACAATGAAGCTCAAAGAAATTGAGAAATGGCCATCATCGCCCTCGGGCCTGTCAATGAACAGCGGCAGCCCTAGACGGTCTCTGAGCCTCCTGAGAGAGAGGAGAGCTACGGTCTCGATATCGGATCCGGAGGAGAAAGCCAACGGGTTCGCCCGACAACACGGACCCAAACCCTCTGAGGTTTATGGGTTCGTCGGCTCAATCACCACCGTTATCGCCACCGGTATAATTATATTTCTCACCCTTCTCTCGTTTTTCTCGTCAAATTGCGATTTGATGCCCTAAAGTTTCATTCTTTTTTTTTTAAGCTTTTGATATACCCTGGAGTCTAAATTCCCCACTTTTTATTGGCTCATTCTTTTTTTGGCTTTTGATACCCTGGAGTCTAAAAAATTCCCCACTTTTTATTGGACCGCAACCTAATGTTTGGGGAATTGAAGAAATGGGTCAATGTTCGCTTGATGTTACTGAAGGTATTGAAGTTTAAAGTGGTGAAATTTTTGGGCAAATTCGAACTTCAGGGGATCAAAGTTAGATATTGGCGAGATTTTAGGGCAGGGATCCCTTTATTATTATTATTATCATCATCATCATCATCATCATCATTATTATTATTATTATGTGTTATTTGCATATATATAGCGGGTATTTACAAACATACCGCCAAATCTTAGTACTTGCAGAACTGCCCCAAATAATCAACTTTGTGAAAAAAATGCCCCTAAAATCAATAAATCATCAACTTGGTCCTAAAATTTTGACTATTTTTAACATTGCGATTACGGCTTAGCTTATCAATGCTTTGAGGGTAAAATTTTCCAAACTTGATGATTTGAAGGGCAGTTTTGCAAATACTAAGATTTAGATGGTATTTTTTTCCAAATACCCATGATTAAGGGGTATATATCCAAAAAACCCTTATTATTTTTACTCCTTTAAGATATTTATTGATTATTTATCTTTGATGAGGCAGTGATCTACTTGGTGTGGGCTTATACTCCTGAGCCGTGGCTACATTCTGTAGGGATCACTTATTACCCAAACAAGTCCGTAATCTTTCCCTCTTCTTATTCATTTTAGTTGAGAATCTTTTAACTCCAATCGAATTCGTAGCTTTCACCTGTACTATGCATTTATGCTACTCCTTCGCCTTTCAGCAAAGTTAAATCGATTGTTTTGAGTAGATCGTCTTCTTTTATTACTTTTATTACGAAACAGAATCACGGCTCGAATTGTTTCTGTTTTCAGATATTGGGCATTGGCAATTCCAGCTTTTGCTATGGTTAGTGTGGTTCTCGGGATGGTTTTTTACTTGGGATTGAATTTTATGGTCACCCCGCCTCCAACTTCCTATTATACAATGTTCGGTAAGTAGTTTCAGTTATTTACTCAGTCACTGAAGTTATTTATTGTAGGAAAAAAATTTAATAAAAGTTTCAATTTAAACTGACTTATATTCGATGTACCAATAAAGACAACCCAAAACTGAATGATCTGAAACCTTGTTCACTACTTCAAAAGCATGTGCATGACGTAATGTATACAATTTGGTGAACCTTTAAACTGAGTTATTTTCAATGTACACATTTCGTTCTTCGTGACGAGCTGAATGATGAAAAAGAACATACATTGTCCAAAGTCTAGAAGTAGGAATGATATAATGATTTGAAGAATCTTAGAATTCAGTTGCACATGGTGATGTATGAATGCATGTTAGCCCTCTTGTATGACTGAACAGTATTTCATAGGCAAGTAATCCATTATGTTGTTTAGCCAAAAGAAAAAAAAAAAGACTTAATTTTCTAATCAACTTGTGCAGTAGCAGACACAAAAGGTTGCAGCACTACTCATCTCTAATACCTGAAAGAGCAAATTGATTGAATGGTAATAATTAACAACATTATCTGTTATGATCTTTTGGGATGTTGAAGTCTTATTGCACATATAATGCTGTATAGCTATCTATTACCTGTAGCTATAAATTTTTTTTCAAATCCGACAAATACTTTTCGGGTTCCTTGGCTTTTATGCTATAATGCTACAGTAGGCTACCTATACCGTGGATAAATTGCAATTTAAATACTGTTTTTCCCCAGAAAATTGCATCATAAATATTGCTCTATACAGTCACAAGACACAGAATATTTACTGAAAACCATTTTAGACAGCAAATCTTTATCTTTCTGTTGAGTCTTAAAAGTTTCTTTGTTTCAGATGAACATAGTCGAGAGCGATCCGTGTTAGTGTCCTCCGTAGAAGGAGAAGAACATCCAATCGAACCCATTTCTGACATTGGCATTGATCAAATAAACAATCAAATGTTTGGCAAAGCATTATAATCTGCTATCGACTGGGAGATATTTAAGCACTGCGATACAATCTGTTCGTATTGATTCAACCGTGTTGATGAAAATTCAACTCAACATCTTTTACTAGAGGAACACAGTTGCAATGCAGATCAAAATGGTACATGATGTATGTTGTTGCTGCTCTTCTGTGAGAATTCTGGGTCGATTATATATCTACTGTAGAGTTTTATTGGAATGAATGTGCTTGTTCATCTTCAGGTTGTCATGAAGAGCAAACCGTGTAGTTGTCTTGAATATCCGAAGGTCTGATATCCTATATTCATAATAATAATAATAATAATAATAATAATAATGTGTATTTGAAGCTGCATGTTATTGAATACACTGACAAAGCCAATGGATATCTAGAGCACTGATATGCATCAGGTGAAGTTGCAAAATTTCAGGAAGGGATGCTTCCCCTATTCTCCTCTGCAGTCTATAGACGTGAAAGCATAAATTTATCCTGAATAATTACAATTAAAATACAAATGTTACTCGTCAAAACTTGAAAGTACTTTGGAAAATGCTAACCAGACATCCTCTATTTTCTTTTGCAGTCTATAGACGCGAAAGCATAAATTTGCCTGAATAATTGCAATTAAAATGCACATGTTACTCATCAAAACTTGAAAGAAATTTGGAAAATGCTAACTAGACTCAGAAGAGTTTTAATACTCTCGTAACATATATATATAAGACACAAATATGGGTTCATAGAAACTCAACAGATTATTATATTACAGTAGTACTATAATTCTTGCGGTCTTATTGTTAATCCTGAGGAAATTCATTTGTTGGAATTACTGCACACTCCGCTTCCATCTTGAAATTTTATGACCTTTTATTACTTCTTTATCACCACGCTACGTGTAGCAGTAAAAACGAAAGCTCAACTTTAACAGCAAGACTGCACTTTTTCTCTTTGGAGGCTTTATGAGCCATGAACTTTGAACATAAAGTCATCGAAGTGGTTTTAGCTCGATACCTTCATACGCCTCTCTACCAGAAAAGAGTCATTGCAGGGTAGATATCTGCTCATACACACCGATGGCAATACTTCGCAAATTAGCATCAAAATAACAAAGCAAGGAATACGATCCTTCTTGCTTAAATACAAGCAGACATTCAATTATACAATGATGGCCAGCAAAACACATTCCATAAATATCCGTCAAATTTACACGAGTAACAAATAACAAACCCATAAACGTAAACAAATAACAGCTACAAGAGGGGGAGGAGGTAAGAAGGACTCGTTGCTTACAAACCAACTTAAGCCATCTCTCGAAACCTCGCAATCGCCTTCTTTTGTATGATGGTTTTATAACTATCCCCAGCTTGAGCCTCCAAGCTCGGATCTACCACCTTCCTTTGCCGACTTCCAAGCCCTGCTCTGTCATCCGCAACATTTGCCAGGACTGGCTCTTTGATGCCACTACCGTCTTTACCAAGCCCCTAAAAGTTGTTGAAGAAAGAAACAGCACCCATACAAATGCACCAAAATCAACGTCAGAATAGGAAATTAAATTCAGTTACATGGGTAATCCACATTCTAATTGGATATTTCAGTCATAACCAGTGTAATTGGATTAAATAAAGTTTTTGCCTCCTTGAGATAAGAAGACACATGGCACCCTGGGGATTTAGGAAACAACAGGCACAAAATGTGTAGAAAAAAAAATGAGAATATTCAATGGACATGTGGATATACACAAGGAAATAGGATTATAGGAAGTTAGAGCTTGCTCCTAGAGTAGAATGAGAGAATCAATTGAGAAGTGGGAGTAGAATGAGAGAATCAATTGAGACCACCACTACAAATTGCAAGTTTGCAACAGTTGGAAGTGGTCTATAGCTCATGAGAACTTGATTGGAAGCAACAAAGGCCCATCATAATGGTTAATCTAGAGAGGAGGTAACCCTTAACAGAATAACAAAGCTAATGAACAATATGAATCGCTGCTCAAAGAAATTTGGGATGACTGCTTTGTTGTTGTGTTGTAGGAAACATGACATCATACATCTAAGTTCTGTAAAATTTTCTTGCAATGCCTTGCAGGAGGGAAGTAAATTCAAAGTTTTTAAAGTCATACTCTAGGGAGAGAGTTTCGTAGGTAAAAAATGGATAATAATGTTCTCATTTGAAGGTAAAAATGGACAATAATGTTTTCATTTGTGGAGGAATACCACGAAAATGTGAACTTCAATATTCCATTTGAAAATCATGAAAATGTGATTTTCGAAATTCTATTTGGAAAGGAAGTATAACAATAGAAAATATAAGATAAAATCCTAAGTTAAATAATATAAATGAAATTTTAGGGGGGGGGGGGGGGGGGGGACCAGAAAACCAATCTTCGCAAAAAGAAATGCAATCATAGATAAGTGAAGATGATTTTATTTTTTTATTTTTTTCCTTTTTCAAAGAAAACAAAGGATATGTACCAACTGCTGATTTATACAGATAAAATAATAAAAAACAGAAAAGAAATGGGAGGTACCAGTCCTTCTTGCCAGCCCATATTCCTCAGCATGCGATTACCAACATTGCTTTCATCAATGGCCCGGTCAGCAGTTATCACCTCAAAATTTTGGGCGTTAACATCACCAGTTGGACGTCCTCCCCCAACTCCAGGAGGGAAAGGCATAGAATCTGAGCCCTTTCTATATGCATATTCACAATCTTGACAAGCAATGGTATTTCTCAAAAGTCAATATACTTTGAACAGAGGAAAAAAAGAACCAACAAGCGAACTTGGCTGAACAACACTTGGGATTATTGCTGACAGTACTTAACAGAAACAAGACACCAGAGATTCAAGTAGCTAGCTCTAGTATCGTTAAGTCTATGACTACCAGTGAGTTTTCAAAGTTAGCATGTGTGGCATGCCAACCTCGCTAATACAAACCATTCATATTGCAAATTGACCATTAGTTTAACTTTGATGGAACCAGTTAGAAAAGTATATAGCATGATCAATCCAAGGATAAGATGGAAAGAAACATGCCGGTAACTTTTATAATTTAAGATTATGTATGATCTATTCCTCAGGTGACTACAACAAGAAAAACAATACAAAAGGTGGCAATCATCCGTGCTTACTTGATTCCCCACGGTCTGACATGTCATCCCTAACAGCAGTTGATGATGAACCATATAAGCTTCTTCTCTCAGCTGCACGATCCCTATATGTTGTTGGAGTAGTTGATTGTGCTGGTGCCTCCAAAAACCTCCGCTTTCCGCTCGCAGCAACCGGAGGTACATAAGAACCTAATGCTGATGCATCAGTTTTGAATGGTGTTACAACAGAGGTTTCAATAGAGGACATCCCAGAAATACTTGTAAGGGGAGTTGAAGCAGCAGTACTTCCAGCACTTGATAATCCGGGGAATGTTGTATCAGACTTTATAACCCCCTTACCTGAACCCCTAATCACACCCATTATTGTGCCACCGGCACTATTACTCACAGGCCTTGGTGTGATTGGAGAATCCGAATGCGCACCGACAGAATTTGAAGACATATTAGTGGAGCCACGGTTTACTGCTGAAGCTGAAAAGATGGAGCTATTCGCATTGTCTTTTGAAGAAAATGCGTCTGATTTCACCTTACTTTTTCCAATATTGAATGAACTGATCTGCTTATCTTCACTCAAACCAGAAGACTGATTATCATCAAGAACCACTCGTGCAGCCTGCCCCTCATGATTTCTTTGCTTCCACATGGCTAAGACATTATTCATTTTCTTTTTATTAGCTAAAAGACTGCTTTTTGATGCCAGTTTAATCTCTTTTAACTTCTCCTTCTCTTTCTTCTCTGCAGCTGCTGCTGCTGCTGCTGCTGCTTGAACAGCATCGGGTAAAGATGCCTTCTCATTTGATTTTGCCGTAGTAGTTGCCGGGGCAGAAATCACAACCTTCTTGCTACCAGCACCATCAGATGCTTTACTTTCATTAATTGATTCGGCAGTTTCCTTGTTATTGCTCTGGTCAGCACAAGGTACATATTGCTGGTTCTGATGATCGTAGGTATACCATATTCCGTTGTTGCCATCATAGTAAAGACCTGCAATGCATGATTTGCATGTTCATATTTTGTCTACATGGAATATCTAGAAACTAATCATCTAAATATTCTTTTAAAAGTAATTACAACTCCACTAGTTTAAGTTCAGTAAAAGTATTACAGAATCAAAAAAGTTTCCTCAGAAATTCGCTAATCACAGGCTTCAAAACATCAACCATATTCAAGACTCAAGTTGAAATTGGAGCTAAAACTTCATTCTGAACCTCACCATAGCAAACCATATAAAAAACACAACACATATGGAGATGTAGATCTGTGTGGATGAGTATGCTTAATCACTAATACATACATGGATAGATATATTACAGTATATGGAATGAATATTAGGTTTATAAGTTTTAGTTTATCAAAGTTTGTCATTGACAAAGACGAATCAATACACTGATCATAATGAATGAAGACTACCCCAGTCATATCAGATCTGCAGTTACAAACTTGCATCCAGCATTCTGGTCTCTAAGTATTGACTATTAATCTATTTGGTTGACTTAAGCCAAAATCTCCATAGAATATGACAAGAACAAAGATCTAACCTGAGTTTCCATCATAGTAGAAGCCAGAGGCAGCATCATAATAATAACCAGATTTTTCATCCCATACAAATCCAGATTGCGGAGCTGAACAGCCTTTTTGTGCTTGCCCATTTCCATTTTGTTCGCTCCCAACAGCGGACACCTTTTCGTCAGGGTTGTATTCCTTAGGGGCCCAACCAACAGCATCATACTAAAAGAGAGATGAAAAAGTAAGTCAAATAATGTAATTATCAAAAAAGTACAAATTATCTATTGAGCTTCAAAAGTTCAATACAAACCTTTGCTAGAATGAATACATAAAAATAGATCATTGAATATTGTCATTGGCTCTCCTCTTACTTAATGATCACTGATTTTGGTGTTCCAGATTGGGAACACATCACGAAACTATGCTTTGTAATCAGACTAATTCCGGTCACTTGTTCTGGGGATTCATAAGGGATACCAGGACGGATATGATAGGGACCCCAAAATATAGTAATAAGGCTTAAAAAAAGAAAAATAAGGCCAAAGCAAAAGCAGAACTACCTGTTGTGCAAATGTTGCTGCCTCAATTGCAGCTGCAGCAAGACTACTAGACTGAGGAGCACCAGCACCAGGACCATGAACACTTTTCGCAAATGCTACACGAACGATCTGACCATTCTTCTCGAGAGTTGTCCCATTTGTTGCATCCAACGCTTTTGTAGCATCCTCCACCTAAGTGAACCAATATAAGGTATATAATAACGTAGGTAAAGAAAGTGAGAATTTTGTTTGACAATGATTAATACCGAGTGAAAGTGCACGAATGCAAAACCCCTGGACACATGGGTGAATTTATCCCTGACAAGCCTAATATCCTGCAGACAGAATGTGTGATGTCAAAACAGATGTAAAAAATGCAAAATTCAGCAAGCTACATGCATGGCTCTTATTACCTTAATTGGAGCATGTTTGGCAAACTCATAGCGGAGCATTTCTTCATCAGCATTTTCATCCAATCCTCGAACAACCAAAACATGAGTCGGGCCTGAAAATGAAATTCTAGCAAATTAAACAGAAAAAATAAATAAAAATAAGACCCATATCATATCAGAAAGCAGAGTATCAACCTACCAGCGTCTGATGCTCTTTTACCAACTGATGCTGGATTAGAGGTGGCCATATCAGCTGAAGGAGCATCATCAGATCGGCTCTCATTACACTGAACTTGCAAAAGAATATTATATTTGCTATATTAATTCCTGGGGTCTATGTAAGCATTGATGAACCATACATACAAAATCAACCAAATTACGACAAATGTCCTCCATATTGTTATAGTGCTTCAGTAGACTTGATCATCACTGTGAATTACAACATGCGTATAAAAACAGAAAAGTGCAAAAAATTATTACAAAATGATTGTTGCTTCTGTACTTGACAAGACTGTCTTACTACAAACAAGTGCCGCTTCTTTACTTGACAAGGCTGCCCAAAATATACATGCAAGCAAGTTAAGATATTTAGCATTTAAGCCTCATTAGTCATTATATGGGGTTGATAAGTGTATCGACAACAGCTATAGCCACTTTCCAGTGAAGGATGCAAGCTCATTTCTCAAACTCAAAAAACTTTTTATAATAAGAAAATATTTTTTTTATTGTAGAAATAGAAGGATCAAAAAAGATAATATGTTCTTTTCTACTGATGTAAGAAAAAGGATTCATGTAGGCTACTGTAACAACTTGGAATAAACATTTTGTTTATAGTTTATATCATTCTCTTGTGTACTCAATCTGTTTAATATTACTTTACATGAAGAAATTCAGCATGAGGTGTCATCAGAATATACATTAACCAATGCTCATCAGCACGAAGGGTCATAAAAATAAATTAAAAACTAGAGACCAACATTTTGTAACTCCACCGTACATACTGGAGATGCAAAACTTCTTAGGTAACTGCCACAAAAATAAATAGAACCCAAGAATCACGTTGAAGACAAAAACATACCTGGAAACAGGATGTTCGACGTGCAAAATTTACACAACCACATATAGTACACATCCAGTCAGAGGGTGCAGCGGAGAATCTGTTGTGTCCATATCCCGTTCTAAAAGCGCTCTCCTGACCTAAAGGTGCACCCACTCCACCAGTAGGCTTACTACTGCAGCACAAGTCACACGGTTTGAAAGTTATCAACAGTAAAAAATTAACACTTTGAAGAAATAAAATATTGTGTGCAACAGGATTAAGACATTATTAGCAAGTGTATTTGTATCCTAAGGATGAAGAATACATATACATCACACTTGAGATATGCTACTCAAAATGAACACCAAGAAAAGTAATTCTGGTTCGACGAAGCAAAAAGAAGGGTTTTTTTGTTTTGTGTGTGTGTGTTGGGGGGGGGGGGGGTGTTATGGTTTTTTTGGGAGTTTGTGTGGCGGGGGGTGGTGGGTTTTTGTGTGTGTGTGTGTGTGTGTGTGGGGGGGGGGGGTAAAACCAGGCCAAGAGATGGATTTTAATCAGTGCATGAACCACACACCAGGGATTTCAACACAGCTGGGTCAAGAAACATCAATTTGTAAAACATATAAAGAAAGCTGTCATGTGTGTTCATTAAGTATTGACGTTGAAGAGTATCATCCTAATGTAATGAGTTGTTATCGTATTGGAGTGACCTCAAAAGTGTCCAAGTGCCTGAGACACCAAAAAACTAACGCAAGAAATATTAGGATGAATAACACTGATGGCAATATCGTTCAGAGAATGGCATCTGCCATGGATGTGCAGTATCACCGTAGCCATAGAGAAAGAAAGTATACATAGCCACAACTATATGAAATATGTTAAAATGTCAAAATAAGAATTCATTATCCAATCTAA
This sequence comes from Asparagus kiusianus, assembly GCA_022839385.1. Taxonomy (NCBI): domain Eukaryota; kingdom Viridiplantae; phylum Streptophyta; class Magnoliopsida; order Asparagales; family Asparagaceae; genus Asparagus; species Asparagus kiusianus. The sequence goes on along the minus strand of BQKN01065864.1, from coordinate 49,236 downwards.
AGCTGATACCTGTACTCAAAAAGCAGCTTTCTTCCATCAATACTAAGACCACTCTCTCCTATACCATCCATCATGTTGCGGGCAGCTTCCTGAAATGAATATGAGTTAAGCAGTGTGCAATTAAATAAGGAAGCAAGCAAGAACCAGAAGAAGCATATCAGTTTGATACCACAGTGGGGAAGTCAATAAAAGCAAATCCTCGAGAAATGCCGGAATTCCGTTCTTTAATAACACGGATATGTCGAAGGGGTCCCCATTCAGACTGGAAAAGTTTTCAGCCATATCAATATCACTGAAAAAGAACTTATGACGATAACTGCATGTAGTAAATAACTTATAAGTAGGGATTTATACGAGAATTTGATAAAGATCTTCCTCATTTGTCTTCTGCGATAGACCCTTCACAACAATTGTAGCAGATGGAGCCTGTAGGCACATATAATTTCTCAGAATGATTACTCCAAGAGCAAGGAAAAATACATGATTATTTTGAAGGTTAAAAATAAACATACCACCGAAGATTCAGGATATCTCCTCTCATCACGTTCACGATCCCAATCCCTATGTTTATCGCTCTTTTCATACCGGTCATCATCATTGCTGTCTTCTCTGTGACTCCGCCCACGGCTTCGACCACGAGGAGATCTGGATCTCGAACGTTCATCCCTTCCACGAGAGTGAGAGCGGTCATGCCGTCTATATGGACTCGGATCTCTTTCCCGACTCACACCTCGTCTGTCCCTCTCACGATCACGGGATTCACGTCGTCGCCAACTACCATCCCTTCTGACTCTCTCATGATCAGAATCACAACTATACCGACCAAAATCATAGTCTCTCTCACGGCTCGTCTCTCGGCTACGGTGGGAAATACGATTCCGGTAGTCATAAGTGTCGCCTAAATCATTATCATCTCGGCCTCCAAACCTTGAATGTCTATCAAGCCCATAGTCACGGTAACGATTTGTATCATGATAGTTATAGCTCTCATTAAATCTATCAACTTCATGAAAGGAATCAATTTCTTGATACTTATCCGCTTCATGAAAATTATCCATTTCATGATACTGATCATGGTATGACTTGTCATGTCTTCTAGGTTCCCGAATAGGTGCATATTCTTCGCTGGGACCTCTTCTCCTAGGCTGGGACCAAATGCCAGGAACAGGTGGTGGTGGCGGATATACATCCCTCTCATGCATGTCACGATGGAACACATTCCTTGCATATACATCCCTTTCATCCAGATACCTCCTACCACCATATGAACCAGCAGCCCTGCCACAACAAGATTAGTACTAAAGGGAGCATTCTTTGATTTTACGGTTAATCTAAAAAAATGACATATTATTTGACAACGATGTTGGCAAATACAAAATGCAGTCATAGTCAACACGTGCAGAACCAATAGTCACCTGAAATCTGGCTCATGGACAGCACCATACCCCTCCAAGGCCTGTAGATTCAACAGAATAACAAGTCAGCAACTAATATTAATGGAAGGAAAACCATTCCATATCAACAGTGGCCCAGGGGTTTCTGATTGTTCATGATGAGAATCCATTAAACATGGAGGGTCAATCACATGAGCCATAAAATCTGGTATCATCCTGATAGGTAATTAAAGAAGAAAACTGCAATTACGCTGTTTGCATCCCATCCTTGTTGCACATAACGTCCAGGATCCATTTCTTCCAACAAGAATTACCCTGAAAGGTGCTTGATAGGCCTTTCACAGAGATTGGGTGCAAGAAGATTGGAAGTCTATCCTGTAATAGATGCACAAACAAACCATTAAGCCAAAATCTACAGAGATTTAATGCTCATAACTTGGCCAGCCTTTCAGCGGAATCTTCAAACCGAAGTGCCCAATAAAACCCCATCATCAATCTCTTGCATCACAAGAATACAAGCCCTTAAAAGTGTGAAATCTGAACTCTATTAAAATAGTGCCACAGATTGAAAAAGTTGAAGCTTCTTAGATTTGTCTCATGAAGCTGTGCTGGATTATAGTCATTAATTTTGTATGTTATACTAAATCCAGCTGAAGTTTGAGAAAAGTGACATTTACATAATGAAAGTAGCATATAGTTGATTGCTATAAATATTATTATTTATGAGGCAACAATGCGTTTTTTTACTGGAATCTGAAGGCACGTTAAATTTGCGTACCACAGGGGTAACATGCAAGATAAGTATCACCATAGTAAAAACATGTTTGAAGAGGAACATGGTCTTAGGCAGGAAAAATATTGACTCACATTCCTGAGACACTTAATGTGACTTAAATAAAATTGGTCTGATAGTACCATCAGTAATAATCCATGATTTTCCAATATCCCTACATCACTTTTTTCCTCCTAAGAATGCATCAGCAATAGACCTATTACACATAATATATTGGACTAAGGACACTATTGAATAACAACTTTGCAAGAAATTTTAAAATAAATATTAATAGGCACATGCATGAAAGATATATTTCATGCAAAAAAACTCAAAAAATTAAACTCATGATTCATGGGCTTGTGGATAATTCAGATAGTCGGAGGGTTCAGCCGATAGCTGGCCAGACAACTACTGGTTTAGCACATGCCCATGTCTTATAACAAAAGACATCGAGACTGCAGATGCTCTGCATTCTAGCAGAATGCAACATAACAGATCGAGGGGATACACAGCATCCTACCCAAATAGACTATTTCCTAATATCCTGAAAACTGTGCACTAAAACTGTGAGCCATGAAAGGGGATTTCTTAAAGTGCAAATGTTTTTCATATCCTCAACATTTTCAAAATATACAAATTGAATGACAAGATACTGAGACTTGCCAAGGTGTGACTGAATACTGACTTTAAGTTATAAATTTGATGTGGGAAGAGAATATAACAACTTATAGCTCTTGGTCTTGCAGCTTCAGGGTGTGACCATAAGGGTAATTATCGCTACGAATACAAAGTTTGCAGAGGAGAAGGATCCAAATCCTTGAATAGCATAGCTGATAGAACACCATATAGGAATTTTGACAGCCTTTCAATTCACAGGCAAGCAACTCTGATTCTAAAAATATGTATGAACTCAATTAACAAAAACTCAATTCCACCATGGAGATTCTCACATGTTTACGACTTTGATCTTGATTAAAGCTACTCAAAGAATTCAAACTCAATACTTTCAGTTAACATATGCTTCCGGTGATTTGGCTGTCAAATTTCTCACACTTACACTTTCTCATGTCATTATCGAGAATTTTCCAAAACCAGATATGTTACAGGACAAATTTAACAAATTGACATACTCTGAATCATTGTAAAGGGCAAAAGGAAAACCTTGACCAAAATCAGAAATCGTGAAAATGGGCTCTGATTGATTTAACAAATAATTCTTTTCAGTTTTCCCAACTTCACATGGCCACAACTATCAGCATGAGCAGCATAATAGTTTGTATTACAAGGACAGTTACATCATCAAGTGAACCCAAGATGAACAACACAAGTGCTTTGTTCATTTCCGGATATTGAAGACACGTGCACCTCATTTGGTACACGGGACTCGTGTTTGGATTTGACTAGAGAATGAAGTGGGAATTACAATTGTTTTATTGTTGGCATTAGATAATTAATAAGCAATCATGTATATTTGGAAATTATTTTAATTTTTTGATTGCCAGTTAAGTTGGAATGCCATTCCCTACTATCTCATTGGAAATGCCCATTCCCATAAAATGTGGGAATGAATGAGAAGTGTGAACTAGCATTCTAGCTTCCAAAAAGACCTCGTGTTTCGTAAGAATGAATAAGAAGTGGGAATGGGCATTCTAGCTTCCAAAGCTATGTTCATGAATGAGAAGTGGGAATGGGCATTCCATTCCCACCCATTCCAGTGTACCAAACCAGGGATTAAGCCTTTTCTTTTCTTTTTCTTTCGACAGCTTTGAATGAACAGTAACTCTAGGATCCTGCTAGTTGCCGCTGACGCCAATGATACATCAGTTACAGACACCACTTCCATCTCATGAGTAATTCCTTGACATTAAGTGATTACTCCTCTCACATGAGTTCTAGAACATGAACTATCTAACAAAAGTATTGCCAACCCAAAATTTTCAGCTTGCCTTTTACTGACTCTTACACATATTTCATCTGACAATAAAAATAAACCCTGTAAAAAAACGAGCCTTTTGCAGATAAGATCGCAACCTATAAAAAAATTGTGATTCCATCTCAAAGAAACTATCAATTACACCATAATTTCATAAAACAGCACAAACCCTAATTTCCCAATTCATCCCGAACCCTAATCAACCAAAGCTAACCCTAAACTTAACAATCGCTCAATCAACCACCGGGATCGTTCCTTATCAAACACTAAACCGCGTTCAGAAACGATTAGATCAAAAAGCAGAATCAAAACTGACCTACTTCGCCTCCTGATTGGTTCCGAATTCGTTTCCCAGAGCTGCCGATTGTCTTCGTCGTCGGCTTAGTCAAAGCTTCGTCGCCTTCGTCGCCGATCGCCGCCGTCGAAGTTCGTGAAAGGGATCGGGATCGAGGGTTTGAAGAGGGAGAGGGCGGCGGATGAGAAAAGCGTCGATTTGGATTGAGAAGAGAACTCCAGATCCGAAACTTATTTGTCATCTTACCGGGTCACGGGTTTAAAAAACCGAACAGAATAAG
>BQKN01065864.1:31052-44159 GCA_022839385.1 Asparagus kiusianus | reverse complement strand
TAATTGGGGTTTAACAACTCCTAAACAGTCGGGGTTGGCAACCCCGACTAATTAGGAAATGAGCTTAGGCTTACGTGGCATAAAACGGGTCGATTTTGGTAATTAAAAAAAAATCCGGTCGATTTTGGTAATAAAATCGCGATTTGGGTCTACAGTGAAAAATTGTTCTAGTATTGATTGCAGATAACCCCTCGTCTTTATGTTCAATAGCATTTATCACCTCAGCCATTTTAGTAGCACCTAACATTTCCAAAATTAAATATTGATAGCGTACTACAAAACTTATACTAATTTTGTACTCCCACAAAAAAAAAAAAAGCAACGTCCACGATGACTCACAATTTATCTTGACAAATTCCAAGAATAGACCCCATATATTTTTTAGCGGGAGTACAAAAATAGCATGCAACATGTAGTACAATTTTCATTTTTCCAACTACAAAAATAACCTAGAAAGAATATAAATTCATCTCGAAAATTACATGGCGTTTTCAATTTTAAACCAACTAACATCAGAACTTTACTAGGACGATCGCCGGACTTAAGACCTCACTACTCCAGAAAACCACAACAGGAAAAATCAAGTATTTTACATTCAGATAGCACAGACTGACGAAATAACTATTTTATTGCACAAATCTAAGCAACAAACTGGGTGAACGTTTGCACTTGTAAGCATAAAAAATCTCTGTGCATGTCTACTTGTATTGGGAGAACAAACAAAAATTAGTACAAGAATATCCAACTACTACTTGCTTTCATTTACAATAAAATTTGCTTCAACAAGCAAAATCTATTATCTGGTACAAAGCTGCATTAGCAAATGATTGCCTCACTTCTCCTCGATTTCGATATCGATGATGTCAGGATCGGAAGATTTCGAGGAAGAACGACCTTTCCCTTTTGAGAAGTCATCCCCTGGCTGCCATACAATGTTTCTGCAGCCGGAGCAGCGGATGATCTGATTTTTGTAGCCAACAAATTGCCTCCTGCAGGCTGGGCAGGACCCCTGTTCATGAAGTTGAAAGTAAAATGCTAAGAACAGAGAAGAGACATCTAAAAGAAAGTCAAAAATAGGTTTAATCGGGTCATTGGTCACTGTATTTATCACGTAATTGGACATTCATACCTCTGTTTCAATTGGTTGGATGGCTAGTCATATAATATAAGTAAATACTAATTGTCTAATGCTTTTCATCAATTATTATAATGGATTACAGTGATGTGGCATAAAAAAATCCTCGATCATTTGACGTGATAGATTTATTGCATGTGTAACATCTTGATCACTTATGAAAATGAAAATCTAGGACTTATTGAACCACTTGTGCTGAGTAATTATATGGCATTTGACATTCTGTTCCTGAAAATATTGACTTAGATATATTGAGCAAGTCGTATTGCTTAAAAGTGAATGAAAATAGACAATTCAAATTGACAAAAAGTGTTAGAAATGACTAGCAATCTAATTAGTATTTAATTACATGACAGGCCATCCAAGCATTTAAAACATAGATATGAACATCTAATCACAAGATAAATATAGTAACCAATGCTCCAATTAACCCGTCAAAAATACGAAATTGAGCTCCTACTGAGTATAGGAATTTGATAATAATAATAATAATTGTTAGTTTGTTAAAGGTTCATTTCTTTTTTTAAACGTGTTTAAGATCTTCAGGTATTAATGTATTTCCAAACATAGAAATAATGTTATGGGCTCTTTGAAGATTCTCCCCTTGAACTCTACAGTCTGTTTGGGAGCTCACTAAGGAAAGGGAAAGAACGGTAGGGAAGGAAAGGAAATTGTCAATTTTCCCTGCCCCACCTTTACCGCCCAATTTGGGGTGTAGGGTTTTAGTCCAAATTTTTCCCACCTTCCCCTCCTCTACCCTCCCAATACAACTCCCAAACAAGGTTAAACTCAAATTTTTCTTCCCCTTCCTTCTATGCCCTCCATCCAAACACATCAATAAGGAAGTCATCAATCATCATGCATCCCTCCGAAACTATTTTATTAGCACTTATACTTCCTGCTACAAGCTACATTATCTCCAAAGTTAGGATGGAATGTCAACATAGGAATCATGTGACAAAAAACTACCTTTTAAACTCTAATCTGCCACCTAAATTTTGGTGCAGGGGAAAAAAATATTTTAGCCTGAGGTGCAAGAACTAATAAGAAATTTTAGGCGGATATATGTAACTATAACGACATAATGCATGGAGTGTATCTGCAATTAACCCTCATCAATTCAGTTTGTGAGATACTAATAATTTGTTAATCTGTGTTTATGGATGTCAATGAATACCGATTGCTAAGCATTTTCCTTCAATATAGACCAGCTTTCTGACACGTGGGATGACACATGTGACCAAATAGACAGCATAGTGCATGAAACTGAAAGATAAACAGGTCGACAGCATTACGTATATGCAACAAACTGAATGACACATTTTCATTGGGATGCATGTGTGCATCAGAGTGGATGCATTACATATATGATAATGAATGATAACTTTCCAGTGTATGATTTTTCACATTTAAAAAAAAAACATATTTACAGTAGATGCAAGAGAACAGATTTCTATGCAAGAAAATATTACAGTAATTATATGCTGCATCTGGATTAGTGTAGATTCAAGTTTACAGAGAGCAGTTCTGGAAGAAAATAAATTTCCCACTTCAGTGCACAATGCCACAAACTATTTTGAACTCGTTGCAGTGGTTTTGCAATTTTGATTGTTTTTAAAATTTGTTAAACATAGTTATTTGAAGTTTGGATGACAATGAGCCTGTATCTTTTCAGCTAATAAACATATCTAAAACCATCCATCTCCCCTCCTGTTTCTTACAATCTACAGCCTGATCTCTTAATTGCCAGCTGCTCCTTCTCACTCAACAAAATTTCTTCTATTAACTTCCTAATAGAAATCCTTCCAAATATGAATAACTCCTTACTTTCAGTCCCTTTCTACCTGGTAAAAATTAGGTAGAAATTTCCAAATTTCAAGAAAATGCAGCACAATCAGTTAGGTAACGACCAATTGGGGGATGAAGAAACAATACTGTTAAGGAAAAGAGTCTGAAGCACCATTATTCCACCTTCAGACACAGTAGAGAAAAAAGAACAAATACAGAAAGATAAAGATGACTCCAAGCCCTAGGTCTATTTCTGATCATTATATATCCTTGTGCGTCTCATGCCTATCTATTCAAAGTGAAAAGTATTACAAGAGCTGATCATTCTGACGAGTACTTTTCTTTTTCATTTTTTTCGCAGTTCACTGATACAATGTAGGAAAAAGAGATAAAACAAAAAGGCATGGGAGAAGAGAATATCAGAGAAATAAGTAGGTACCTCAATAGCAAAATTATTCGCAAATGTCCCAATAAGAAGAGGAGCAGCAAATGGCAGTACCCAAGTAGCAAAAATGAAGAACCTGAACAACCAACCGGATAGCGCAAACCAAAGGAAGAATATTGTCTGCAAAAAAGATAACGGAAATTACTATGTAAAGTATGAAAGACGTATGAAAATCTTCTTTATGAAGCCAAAAGGAATCTAACAGATATTTTTGTTCAGAGCAACAAGCTGAAACAATACAAAGTGGAATTTGAGTAAATCATGATTGCTTTGACGACGAACCTTAACTACAAAAATAATTTATTAGATTCAATTTGATGAGCTACATCCAATGAAGTTTTGAAATATGTGTGATGCAAATCATCTTCTACCTAGTACCTATAATATACTTTAGAAGTTTCCCAAGGTATAAGGACAAGAAAAATCATAACTATCTATAATGTTAGGTGGTTAAGGTACCCAATCTTCGAGGAATGCATCCTTTGGCAGCTATTATGCCTTTTCAATTACTTGGCTGGAAGGTGGAATATACTCCGCTGACAAACTAAGCAACAGCCATGAATTCCAGACTGCATAAATCTTATTCAGGGATTGATGTCAACGTAGCCATTCTTAATAACAAGTATGCCAAACTTTTATTAGACTTGGTCGTCAACTATTTGATTGCATACAAGATTTCACTAACAAATGTAGAACAACTTAGTAGATCAAGAGAACTTGAAGATTCTGAACTACTACTGGTCTTCTATCTCGGTAAGGAGTAGAAGAACTTTTCACTAGAGAACTGCCTTTTACTAGAAACAAGTCTAATGTTTGCTAGGAAGATAACAGCATTCAGCATTGATTTTTCACACAATGGCAGACACTATTGTTGTACGGATTCCTGGAAAGCTGGAAGCAGACCAATTGACAGAAGAACCAGTGTCCCATTGAGTAAGACATGAAATGAATTAAAGACAACACTCACTTATGACTGACTGTTCCATAGTTTGAACAGCAGATGACATTAATTCACTAGTTGTAGCATGTTGATATTGAATTTAATATTAGCAAGTTCCCTTAGACGTTCTAATGTTCTATTAACATATTTCCTTTCCCAATTGTCAATATACGGTGTAAGTTTCTTCTGCAAACTCTAGTCAATTGTCTTGCAACGACTTTGTAATGGGTTGTTGTCCATAGCTCTGGAATTTGGCTACCAAAAAGTAAGGCTATCACAATTACAAATTTACAATTAACAACCCACATTAGCATATCACATATTTCAATATTCCATGACAATCTATCATTAATTAACAAACTAAATCATGGGTGTTAAAGAAGAATAAACCTTTGATATTTTGACTATTCTGTAGCGAACACTGTCATATGGTCCTTAGCTACTGGGCATATTGTGGTCTAATTGAAAATTATATATCCTGCATATTGTGAGGAAAAGATTAAACATAACCATCGTATGCTTTTTTCCCATATTAAATTGTTTGTTTTTTCTATTATTTTTTATTTAGTGCCAGATTGTCCAGGTCGACAGTACAACTAATAACTCTTACAATGGTACCACTGATCCCTACCACTATGGCCAGATAAACCTATCACCTCTCTAGATGCTGTCCGTATGAAGCCACTTGATTCTCCTTGAATTTTATTCACAATCAAGTGTATGTCTAACCATACTATCTACTGCTACACTGCCACTCATCACGCCAACAACCTCATTGAACATACGACCATGCTTCTTCATTTCATGCAATTCCAACACATTACAATCGATGTCCACGGCCTGGCAACATCTAACAGAATTATTCCTCCAATTTGTGATTGTCTCCTCAGCATTTAAGTATTTAACATTATATGGTCAACATTAGTGATGTAGTAATTTATCAATACTTCTATATTTCAGCTGCTTTGAATTAACTCCTTGCCCATCCTCAATCCCACAAACATCAACAACCAATGCTTAAAGCAAGGAACTACCTCACACACTTTTTGCAGTTTTGTTGAAGTTACAATTTTACATCCTTGTCATACAAATTCAATATCCTTCAATTTGAAACATAGCCCACAGTTTCCCCCCATTTAAAACACCATCCCCTCTCTAGCCTTATCAACTAAGACATAAAAACACACCAAAAGACAACAACGCACAACGGAAACTCATATGAAGTAGGAAAATTACAAGTCTACATGAGTCTTTGCTTCACCTCAATAATTGCTCCCTTGCCGGCCGATTCAACAAAATTTTATTTTTCACATTAAAAAACAATCAATCAAGTACTAAAATGATGCATAGGATAAGCACTCACAGCAAATCCCCTGCCAATAGGCGTCTCAAGAAAACCACTCAGCTCCTTCCTATACTGCAAAGCACCAATAAATAGAAGAGCTAAGCCAAAAAATAAAAGGAATAAAAAAGGATAAAATAGTACACAAAACCCTAACCCTAGGCCAATTTCTCGAGAAATCAAGCGAGAAGGTCCTCCACCGCCTCCCAATCCCCAGCTCCTGATCCATCTCCCTCGCCCTCACCGACGCCGCGCGAGCGAACGAATCAAATCGGCGGGAAACCGAAAACCTCCGGTCGATCCTCTCGGCGGCCTTCTTTGCTTCGAAGGAGAGGATCTCGAAGCCGTCGTTGGCGCTCCGCCACGCGTCCCTCAGCGCCTCGCCGGAGGCGACGCGGCGAGCGAACCCGTCGAGGTCGCTGCGACCGAAGGCTCTGATCGGCTGGACGAGAATCCGTCGGCGATGGTGGGGACGGGGGTAGGGTTTTGGGGAGGTGAGGAGAGACCATTGCGAGCTGAGGGTCGCCATGGCGAATTTTGGGGGGCTGCTATTTTTACGAGAAGCTCCGATGTTAGAAGATACGCGTGCCCGCGTGAGTTGCACGTGCGGTGCTGAGAAGAGGGCCTGGCTTTCGCCTTTGGGCTTTTATTACGCCACGGAGGCCCATCTTTATACCGTCTGCTTCAGCTTGGGCTTATTTGCGCTATACCCCCTACATCATGGGTATTTACAATAATATCCTAAAACCTCGGTGTTCGCAAAACTAACCCTCGTATCATCGACTTTGTGAAAAATACCATTAAAATCAACAAATCATTAACTTGGTGCTAAAAAATTGACTGCTTTGTTGGTAATTCTTGTGTTGCTATTACAAATTAGCTTATCAAAGTCGATGATTAATTGCTATTAGATAATTTGTTTCCAAAATTGATGATTTGAGGCGTAGTTTTGCAAATAGTAAACTTTTGAGATATTTTTGGAAATACTCATGATGTAAGGGTTATATGTGCAAATAACCCTTAAAGTTTTCACAACATATAATTTTGACATTATTATCTTGCCCGCCCTAAAATTATTATTTTTCTATATTTGATAGGTAAAGTTATATTTATTTACTTTGTCATTTTCAAGTGAGCCTTTAATTTAAATTAATGGTCGCGGAATGCTTGTTTTTTTTTTTTTTTGTATGAGAGCTAGATAAGTAGAGGGTTTGGATCCTCTCCATTATTTAAAAGGCAGTAGAGTGACCACTACATAATCACAACCATTGATTATCTAGTTGGTGGTTGTGATTTTTTAGTGTAGGAATGAGTGCAATACACGGGGGTATGGTGAGTGTTCGATTTAGATTGTATTATAACCGCGTACTAAGTAATCAATAAAAGTAGTGGTCTCTCCACTACATGTATGATAAATTAAAAAAAACGCGATAGAGGATGATATATATATTTCAAAGTTTGAGATGTAAAGAAACAATAATAAAAATATCACTACATTTGACGAGGGATTTGGATCCTCTCCACTACAAAAAAGTAGTGGAGGGACCACTACTTTTAATCTCAATCGTTGATTATTTAGTAGGCGGTTATGATACAATCTAAATCTAACACTTACCATATCTTGTGTATTGCACCCATTCCTAATTTGCACTAAAAGAAAAAATCACAACCATCAACTAAATAATCAATGACTATGATTATGTAGTGGTCCCTCCACTATTTTTTTTGTAGTGGAGAGGATCCGAATCCTTTGACGAGATATATCCTCTATTGCGGGAAAAGCAAATCTAGATTTTACTATTATCATCAATATATTAACAATGTTAAGACCGTGCATTACTTTACCAGCATGATGCTTCAATGAGAGTTTCATTCATAAACAACAGTAAGCCTATATTCTCCAATCATACATTAATACAATACAACGCAATAATAAGTAAGAACAATTAATCAACAAACATACTAGTAAGTAATACAAATGTCTGTAAGTAGTCAATACTTTATTTTTATTTTTATTTTAAAAAAAAATTTCACGCCCAGTTATCCATCATTAATTCACTTGTACTCCAGAGTCATAAACATCTCCAGCTTTCCAATTTTGCGGTATATTATTAGCAGCCACAACCCAGTTCTCGTCTCCATCATCTCCTCCGCTCAACAGCATCCTTATAGAGAGATCTCCGCTCGGAGGAGAAACTACAGTCCACACTGCTCCATGGCTTCTGCTCAACAGCTTGCACGTCAAATTCACGGTCTGCACGAGGCGAACATGCACCGCGGTTAGTTACGCCGTAAAATTAAATATGAAGGTGAAAACTCTGGAGTTATCGGTTATATGTACGTAGTACGTACCTCGCACAATTGGACTGCAGTTATATCTTTGTTTCCTTGTTGGTACCATATTTCGAAGGCGATATAGTTCGGGGGGTTGCTGGCCTCGTCGATCTTGAAGGTGATGTTCTTGTTTGGGTAGTTGCAAGAAACCCTGCCGAGAGTAGGAAAATGATTTACGTGATTGATCGATGGAACTGAAGCGGAAGATAATATTTTGCATATGTACACTGTATGATATCTAAGGAGAATTTATAAGAAATTAAGGAAACTATTATATCTAGTTTGAATAGAGGCCTTGGCTAGCAGGTGTTAAAAGTTGACAAAATTTTCGAATAAGTTGTTTCAATCAATTACTATAGGTTTGGTATAATCATCTAAATACTATCAGACAATTATGATCGAGAATACATGCCTCCTGTACTCGATACCAACAAATCCGAGAGCCAAAAGAGAAGCCCCTGCATCTGTTGTCTGACCCATCTGAGCGAATGCACGCTGGCTAAGTATAAAATCAGTACTACCACTTGCACCTGAATCTGTGATCACAATGGTCACGCCATTGTCTGAGCAGTAGTTCGCATTGGTGCATTTAACCTGCACATCGAAAATTCAATTTACAGTTCATTATGTTCACAAAAATAAATGAATTTAATTGCAGATACATCCTTTGTACAATGATAATGCAGCCGTTTACATCCTCTAGCCATTTTTATTGGCACTTATGCTCTCTGAACTCCGACCAACACTATTTCTGGAGTTAGGTTGAGGTGTAACGTACGTAAGATTCAGAGCACAACTGCTAATAAAATTTTAGAGGGCATAAGCAGCTACATCACCATAGCACAGACGGCGTATATGCAAATAACCGTAAATAAATTGACAGAGATCGTTGCATATATGTATGTGTGAAGATTAATTACTTGGTAGCATGCACCGCAACCGACACCATTTCTATAGAGATTGTTTGCAGCAGATACATCGCCATCGTTGAGAGTTGCACCAAACGAGCCATATCCGCATGCTCCATCTATACGATGAATTAATCAACAAATAAGTATGAGATAAAGTCGTTCATTTAAGGATGTATACTAGCTTGAGACTAAGTACTGAACCTGATGTGCCATTTTGCGCTGAGTTCGAATAGTAAGCAGCACTTGATTGGATGAAATCATCAGCTTTGATCAGAATTTGGAACTGAAATAGAGAGATTAAGAACAAAACTAGGAACTTTGAAGAAAGAGCCATTGAAGAAATTGAAGTATGAAGCAAATGTTTGGAGACAAGTTGGTGATGAAGGGAAGCTTGGGCTTTGAGTATTTATAGGGAAATAAAAGCATGTAAGTTTTTTTTTTCTTTGGTAAAAATTCTCAGGCTTTGACATTCTCAGAAGTCATTTGATGGGGATTTTCCACAACTAACCACTTCAACAACAAAGTTGGTACAAAAAAAAAGTACGTGCACCTTTTTATGTTTGATCAAACCATATTTTAAGCTGTATATACAAACACGTTTTAATTCACCAAACACAAAAAAAAAGGTGATACAATAGATACCATCTCCTTAATTATATCAAATTTTGTGTACCCTTTCTCTAAGTTTTGCCGTATATGCTTGTTTCAGAGTTTTTTCTCATCTTGACCATTTCAATACATTAAGAGTTATTACCATTTCATAATCATATGCATGTTTTCAAATATTAGTCCACGGGAACAAATTTCTCTCCGCAATAAACTACGTTCGATCCGGATGAAAATAAATCTGCCAAAAAAAAACTTATACGTTTGTATCTTAATTTTTCTGTCTTCTTATTAGCTTACTCGGTAATTATGAAGTCTGCGGTATTTCGATATGAATGTTGGCATTTGAAACGAATATGGTAATATAAACTTATGTGATTAATTATGACTTCAGAAATATAGAATGTTTACATCAAAATGACATCCACAGCAATAGGAACAGTCAAATGCATAGTGCTATCTTACCAACTAACTGGGACAAGTTGAAGATTCTAGCACATATCTACAAAGAGTTAGGCACATCAACACATTAAACTCCCACTTTGATGTCTAAATCGAATCAAACCAAGGTTCCTTTGAATCCACCAGTGAATAGGAAACTAACAGGAAGATCACTTCCATATATTGGTTGTCCCTGTTGTGAGTCGGAATGAAGCTTTGAGGTCGAAAAATGCATGTAGCTTTCTTGGTTTCAACCAAAGAAGTTAGGTAGGGGTGGGCACTCGGCTCGCTCTTGAGCTCGGCTTGGAGTGGGACGGGCCCGATTCAGCCCGCGCTACAGTAGCGAGCCGCGGGACCATGCAACGCGAGCTAATAACCGGCTCAGCCCACAAAGCCTAGCGAGCGGGTTGGCGCTACATGTGAGAGGGATGGCTTGCTTGTCCCCGCTCGTGGGCTCGCATTTGGTTGGTAGTAATATCTTTTTTTCTTTAATTTTATTGTAATTTCTTTTCTCGTATTTTTTTAGCTAGTCAAACAGTACTATGCTACTCATTGGCGTAAGACTTGCTCCGAACTGCATTAAATCTCTGTGTTTGTGATAGTTCTCTGCGTAACTGTATGCAAAATATACAATTTTACTTAATAAAATTGTTTTCTTTTTGCAAATTTTGTAATCATATCATTGTTAGCTTTTTATTTAAATATAATTCTTAAGTGTTAAAACAATATTGGAAAAACCTATTAAAAACAATTAAATATTAAAAATAACAAAATAATAATAATTAAGTGGGCTAGATGGGCCGACCCGTTTCATGGCTTGTCTCGCATGTTTCCGGGCCCGCAAGCAGGTTGGGTTGAGCTCTAGACCCGGGAACACGTGGCAAAACACGGCTTGCTCAACTCGCTGCGGGCTAACTCGCCTTGCCACTGAGCCCGCATGGACCGGCCTACGGGACGAGCCAGCAGGACCTGTTGCCCACCCCTAAAGTTTGGCGATAGGCGGACCGAATTCATAGCCATTGATGCAGACAGCGAGATGAAGTAATGGACGTCAGTCGCGAGATTAGGACGTTCAGAATCTCGTTCCGAATCTTTAAAAGACATTGAACAGTCACAAGATTGCATGATTCAGTGGCGTCCAACCACTTTCGCAAGCGACACGCATTAGCCTGAGCACACGCCAGGGTATTTATTGCAACCCAGAAAGTTTTACCGTCGAAGATAATTCAGACCGAGTTCCATTTTCAAGAGGTAAACAAATGCGGGGCATCATACAGAATCAACAACAGCTAAGATCGTCCATCATATGTAAACCAATTTGTTCAATCACCAATAAAAGGGTTACATAATAATAAGAGAACATCACATCAAAATTTACACAAACGCGTTTACATTCATTCATTAACCGGATGAAAATAAGCACACGCAAGTTCCTCGCCCGTATCAAAATACATGAATTTGCAAACCAACAACAATAAATAAAGAAAAGGAATGGGAACCAAATTTGTCAAGTGCCTCCGGGATCGCTATAATTATACAGATACATGAGACGCAACCAGACTACCATCATCATTTTGCCCAGGCTACCGAGTCAATTTCATCTCTCGCAGATTTATACAGTTCAAGTCTCTTAGCCAGTTGTTGCCTCCTCTCCATCAAGGCTGGATCCTCGTCCAACATCTGAGAAAGCTGCTTTGCCTGAGAAAAAAATTTAAAAAAAAATACAGTATTCAAGTTACTAAATTATAAGAAGGCTTATTTTACAACAAAATTTACCCTTTTTTTTTCACTTTGCTACCCCAAAAATACATTTTAACACTTTGTTATACTTTATCTTGATCCCTTCCGCTTTGATACGTTTGTCAGATTTCATTAGATTTCCTGATAAACTAGTATCGCTATAGTGAACATTTGGCTGTTTGTATCGTAGAGACTGGGTAAAAAGGACCTAAATGCAATAAATCTAACAGAAAATGTAGTGAAATCAGGATGGGAATATCAAAGTCAAACTTGTATCACTATAGTGGACATAAGCAACTGGGTAAAATGGACCTAAATGTAATAAATCTAACAGAAAATGTAGTGAAATCAGGATGGGAATATCAAAGTCAAACTTGTATCGCTATAGTGGACATAAGCAACTGGGTAAAAAGGACCTAAATGCAATAAATCTAACAGAAAATGTAGTGAAATCAGGATGGGAATATCAAAGTCAAACTTGTATCGCTATAGTGGACATAAGCAACTGGGAAAATGGACCTAGATGTAATAAATCTAACAGAAAATGTAGTGAAATTAGGATGGGAGTATCAAAGTCAAACTTGTATCGCTATAGTGGACATAGCAACTGGGTAAAATAGACCTAGATGTAATAAATCTAACAGGAAATGTAGTGAAAGCAGGATGAGAAAATCGAAGTCAAATAGAATCAAAACTTTGGGGTATCGAGTGTTCAAAAAAAATTTTGGGGGTATCATAGTGAAGAAAGGGTAAACTTGGGGTACCAAAGTAAAAATAAGCCTTATAAGAAATTTAAACATGAACAAACTGTAGACACAGATGGTCAAGCTTGAGCACCTCCTTTCTTCCAACTAGCATATAGAAATGGTTGAGCAAATTGCGTTTAGCTTCTCTAACTTGACAATGAACCACTGCTTTAGGGACGGAAAGTCTCAGCGTTTCAGATACCATTCCAATATAAGACGACACATTTGAAGCAATCCTTCTAAAATGCCCCTCAGAATATCGATCTGCTGCAGGAGTGTTTGTAGCAGGGTTCCCCGCCTTCTCCACTTCTTGTGGAAGCTTTCGGAAGAAATCTACGGTTAAGTATGTTGATTCCATTTCGACCAAACGCAGTGTTGTCTTCTTACTCTCATCGCGGAATTTTTCCAAGGCTTGATAAGAAGCAGCTGCCAGTTCAGCTTGGAGAGTTGGAAACCTTTTCAACTCCTGATAGAAAAACTCAAGTTGATAACTATTCTACAGATAATTACAAAACCCCCTAAATTTATAGCACTTGACACACCTCAACTCTTCTATCACCACTTATCATCCTTAGGTTGATACTTTTAATGTAACTTAACTTGCAAATACCCCCCCCCCCCACCCCCACCCCACCCCCCAAAAAACACACACACACACACACACACAAACCTCAAATAT
>BQKN01065864.1:0-31042 GCA_022839385.1 Asparagus kiusianus | reverse complement strand
AAATGACAAGTCCTAATGAATGAGTTGAGGGTGATAAGTGCTACTGAATGTTTAGATGAGGTGGGCTAACCACAATCTACCCTACCATACACACACAGAATTACCGGTCTCTTCAACCTTCATCAGTTCTCACCTGAGTCTCGCCTATAGATATCCTCACTAATTCTTTTAAAACAAAGTGAACCTGAAAAAGAAATACCAATAGGAACCATGGTTTAGTAATAAAACCTAGAATCAAGAAAGATGAAAGTAAAAGACCAATATGAGAAGGTAGCTTACTGCATCCACTGAAGCTTCAGCAGGGCCCTTAAAGAAACTGAGAGAACTTTCAATTAGGCGACGGTAACCTTGCTCAGGAGCAATCAAATGGGGCTGATAACCATCTGCTTGTGATACCACTTTTTTCACATTTTGAAGGGATAAATGACGGTCAAATGGCAATTTCTTCAATGCAGCAGGTAGCTGATTATCAAAAACCCCATATATTCGATCACCGCCAGGTCGCCTGTGATTAAAATGATCATATTTGAGTTGCCAATATGGAAATGCATGATTTTACAAAGGCAACAAAAGACAAATTTATGTGAACATAAACAATTTTTTTCTGTTAGATTTGCATTGGCACTGATTGCTGCCAGCTGTTACCAAAATCTGAATGATCATCAGAGACTACCTGGTGGTTTGTAGATTATAATTTAAACTGATATTTATCAGAGTGTAACACCTTCTCTTTTCTTTAGCTCCGTGGATTGTACGCCAAGGTTACATGTGACATGTGTATGGGCACAAGTCGGATATGGAACAATACAGATTTAGATACACAAAGTCTTAAAAGTAGTGAAGACGGATTTCCAGGGATACATCAGTTAAATAATATTTGTTATATATATTTGTTTTATAAATTTGTGAAAAAAAGTAATTCAATTGTGAACGAACTATGACACTCATAAAAGATTATCAATAAACTTATCAAGACTGATCTGTAAGTAAATATTATCCCAAGCAATGGCCTAAAAACACCAAAGGGGTCCAACGTATATATACACAACTTGGAAGTCAGATATAGGCAGGATAAGGGTCACACATTCGTGCTAGTGTCTGTGACGATTGGTAACAAATGCATATTTATCACTTGTGCAGCTGAAGAGTTGGTGCATCAGACCGTAGAGATAAAGCCAGCGCCATAGCATGAATACATCAAACATCAGACTACATAGGGCCATATTCCTGGGGTATAACGACGCTTGTTCATGCTAATTCAGATGGCTTAAATAAGAATTTCCTATGGCTCCTCACAGTGCTATCAGAAGTTTGAAACCTAGTTCTTGATGCCATAAGGTTACATAGAAGAAGTTGTATAATAATTATGTGGCTACAATAGTTCCAATTTCGAAACTGAGTTTAGAATATAAAGGATATGTTTCCCGGTGCCTAGAACAATCAATTCTTCACCTGACCCTGATAGTCCCCTGTACTCAAAAAGCCATGACCAAATTTACTTGCATATTAATTTTTTTATGTAAAACATCTCCACAAGGACTCAAGGTTTACATGGATTAAAAGTAAAAAATATTGAAAAGTAAATACATGGAAACCAACTAAAAGTGTATCAAGTGCAGAGTGCTCCGGGCTGCGCACCAAAAACAAGTTGCATATTAGCTTAGCCCTAGACGCCAGCAGCACATTAGCTTAGCCCACTTATTATTGTGCAAATTAAAAGAATGCATCCAGTTTACATTAGAAGCATGTCAGCTGGATATTCGTCCCCTAAGTCTTTTAAGTGTTTTGAAATTAGTCCCTCAAGTTAGCACCAGGTTGAAAGATTTGGGAGACTAATTTCAAAACACTTAAAAATTTGCAGGACTAATTTTCAAATTGTGAAGATTTGGGGGACTAATTTCAAAATATGAAAGATCTGGTGGTTATATATTTAAAAACCCCAAAAATGTCATATTAAGCCCACGAGTTAAAGCCCACTTATATTTGCAAGTGCAATGGGTAAAAGAAAGAAGCTTCATCATTCATGCATAAAAGAGGACAAAACTGGAATCTTTACCCTCCATCCAAATGCTCCTTGAATATTTTATCAAATGCCCGACAAAGTTCCAATATGGTGTACAACTGAGCCTGGAGGAACACAAAAATATTTAGTCCCAGTTGCTTGACAAATTTATTATAAGTCTAAAATGAAATAATAATTTATTAAATGACTCACCCCGGCATCAACAGCAATGGGTCTACCAAGATGGTCCAATTCTGATTCAAGGTCATCAATGCTTTTATTTATCAATGATGTGATACTTGGAATTCGTGCCTTGATCACAGATTCTAGATGCTAAAAACACAGTTCAATTTTGTCAACTTGCATTCTCCAAATTCATAAAAGTGGAATAATTTAACGGTAAAGAACAATGATCTGAATACCCTAGATAGAAGTTTCGCAAGATATTCAGAACCCATTTTACTGGCTAAGTGTGAATATTCAGGACTACTTGAAAAGTACTCTCGTTCTCTTCGCCTGGCAACCATCATGTCAACATTCTTATTTATATCTGCCTGTGAACGATTAACAATTCCAACCCAAGGGTGCTGCAGCCTGTAAGATCTTCCTTCAAGAACCTTGAAAAAACAAAACCATAAACAGATTATTAAACTTCAAAATGCATTATATGTACAGTAAAAGGCTCTAAGGTTACATCTGTATACTGTCATTTTCCTGGGGATCAGTGGGTTCACATCAGGAATCAGTAAGTTCAAATCTGAGAGCATGACAGTATCCTTAGCAACTTACATCGAGTGCGTTAGTTCCCTTGTCCATTAGATCAAGTTTTGTTACGACTCCAAATGTTCTTTCCCCTAGCAAAATTTTAGATAGCAATTTAGCACTATGTGAGTAATAATAAAAGCTCATAATTATGGCTGGCCCTGCTATAAACACAAAAGATGACCAGAAGTGCACAAATGTTTAATACCAAACCTGTTGGATCAACTTCCCTAGCAAGTTTGATGGCATCAGATGTCGCAATATCTTGATTCGCAGGGGAAATTGCTAGTATAATGCAGTTCGGCTACAAAATTAAAATGTATTAAGATTACCACTGTAGACAAGTTTCCATAATCAGTATCCAGAAGAAAATACTTATTGAATTTAAACGAACATCACTTATTGAAATAACTTTTACACATAAATTTGTAGGAGTACGGATCAGTGTGTGTTGCACTAAGGAATGATTTTGATGTCGTCAATTATAAATAATATTCATTGTATAATAGCCGCAAATGTGTTCCTCCCATCCCCACAAAAGATCAACCTCATGAAATATGTATCTCCTAAGGCAAAAAACTCAGACATGTATCTCACGAGGTAACTTTTCCCCTTTTTCATCTGTTACTATTCTTCTCCTTTTTCTCTTTCCCTTCTGCGTTAGAGCTTGAGTAGATCAGGTGATTTTTTGCTTTCTCCTTAGGATTTCACAATTCTAAATGTAGTACATGATTTCATAATTTTGCAAGACCTTTGCAGTATTTTCAGTTTTTTCATTATTTCAGCCTATGTTACCCCGACACGGCAAACAACGTCCCGTACCCGTGTCGGGTACGTTTTGGGTGCGGATCCGCACCCAAACGGCAGGGACACGGCGATTTCACAAGGGTGAGGGGAAAAGTTGCGAACTTGAAAAAAAAGTTACGAACTTGAAAAAAAAAGTTACGAACCTTAGAACCCATCAACGCCATCGGGTCAATTGCAGCGCCTCGACGACGAAATCAGCTCCTCAACGACGAAATCAACTCATTGACGACGAATCAACGCCTCGACGACGAGATCAGGGCCTCTGCTCGAAGACAGGTTTGATTTTTAGGGTTTTGTTTTTGTTTTTTCTCCTTTTTCCTCGACGACAAGATCAACGGCTCTCCTTTTTCTCCTTTTTCCTCGACGACGAAAGTTGGGGCTGGTTTCATGCGCCCTCTAACAGCCATCATGCGTTTTTTTCTCGAGAGAGAACGAAGAGGAGAAAGAAGGGCGACGGAAGAATTAGGTCTGGGAGAGAACGAAGAGGAGACGGGCGGCGGAAGAATTAGGGCTGAGTCTTTTCTTTCGTTTATATACCAAATGTGTAATATTTCCATAAACCCCTCATCAATTCTTTTTTTGCAGCAAGCCCCTTAACAAATACAAATATGTTATTATAATTACTATTTTCTTTTGTTGCATAAATGTCCTCTTGCAAACTCATCTACAAATTAATATAGTTAATTCAATTGTTAGGATATTTTATTTAAATAGTTACTAATATAGATTTAATATAGTTAATCCAACAGTTACTATTTATAATCTCCACTTTACATAACAAAAAATATGAAAATATAATAGATATTAATTCAATATTGATCTAAAGTGAATTATTTTATATATATACAGCCGTGTCCCCGTACCCTACTTTTTACAAATTTGCCGTGTCCCGTATCCGTACCCGTACCAGTACCCGTACCCGTACCCGTACCTAGGCAACATAGATTTCAGCTTTAATTCATGATTTTCGTGATTTTGACCAAAATTGGTTTCTAGGTTTTGGTTTGGATCAGCAACCTTCAAAACTAATCAAAATAACAGAAACCCAAAAGTTTCAACCGAAACCTCAATCCTCGATAATTAATAATTTCGAGGAATTTAAAACATGTACATGTATTCAACCCAAAGACAATCCTATAAGCCTGCTGGGGAAAGATAAAAATAACATAGGGGCATTCAAACTGTCATCTTGGCACTGGTAATCAAATTGAACTTTGAAGCCATACTGAATACCTTCTCAACATATGTGCGGACCATGCTTTCAATATCCTCAACAATGCTCTCAGGCTGCCCCTCTACAAAAGATAAGTCATTCTTATATTGGCGAAAGTTAAAACGAATGAGGTTTAATGTTACATGATGTTCTTAAGGGGGGGAAAACATTACCTACAGCAACCTTAGTTAGACCAGGTAGATCAATCAGTGTTAAATTCACAACTGCCAAATCAAAAAAGCATTAGTGTCATACTGGGAATATAAAAAAGTAAATCAATGAACAGAAAACTTGCTAACTTAACTTCATGTCCAATCTAAAACTCCCGAAACCAGCAAAAATCCTAATACATAATAAACGCAAGCCTTAACATAAGTTCAAAATTTGACATGTTAGTGTCACTTTTACCTAGATCAGGATAAGAAGTCAATCAATTCAGAGGCAAAACATATCAAAACAAAAAAGGAAAATCTATATATATGTTTATCTGTTGCATGTTATCATTTTCCCCAAGCAAGTAAATCTATAGGCCAGTCAATTGGCGCAAATAAAAAGAACATCAAGGAAAGGAAAAATGTGTAAGTCATAAAGGTAGATCTTTCTTTTATTAGCTCAGTAACCAGAATCACTCAACAGTAGAGCATACCATATTCTCATTACTAAATAAGGAATAAAGTTTCAAAAAGGACAATTGACTGACAATAATCTCATTACCATTTGGAGAGTAAATACTGAGATGAATGGGAATTGGTGAAATTTGCTTGCTTTTTCCTGTCATCCTATCAGTTTCATCTTGAATTTCCTTGCGTACAAGAGCTACATTATAGAATGCAAATGTTAGATGATAATAATAACCAGATTGAATATTCGAAAACATTAGATCTTATCTCAAAAGGTACTGGTAAAAAATAAAAATTATTGTGAACCATGAGGCATGGATATGTGAATCATGTGTCTCTATTCAGAATACAACTGTTATATGTTAGTGACATGAGCCATTAAAAATGAATATGCTGGTTCCAGACTATGACATTATATTTGAGAAACAAGTTTTATAAGGGAAATTGGAGCTACATCATCTGGTTGTTATTTTGCTAGAGGAAAAAAAACACCCGTACATCTTATTGTTAACATAAAGGTCATGCACGTGTAGGAAATAAACTCAACCAAACCCTAGAAAACTTGGACGAGAAAAGACATTCATTGTGTGAGATTTAGATTTATGAGTACCATAATACTAGGGCAAGCAGACCAAAAGCATCAAATATTGTGTCCATTAATCCGGCTAGAAGCATACGCATATTCAAGTTTGTACAAAAAAGAAAGTACTGCAACAAATAATATTACCCACGAAATGAAGAAGTAAAAATTAAACTGTTGACTGTAGATGATATGTTAAGCATTAAATAATTAAGCTAGAATATTGATAAACTATTTTATGGTAACTACACTAATTGCATCCATCCATGGTATATAACCTAAAACATCACTCTAACAGAAATTTGAACGCTTAACAAAGAGAAGATAATTCCACATTATCATATTGCTACTTTCCAGAACTACAGCTTAAGTTCAGTCACAAATCACTGAAACTTTCCGTCAAAACTGGTTGGCCAAGATTTAGATGACTGATATTCCTCACAAAAGGACAGGAACTAAAGGGGAAAAAAGACTGGAAGTAAGTGTCTAAACTACAAAGAGTAAGCTTGAAAAACCAGAGAGTACAAAATTAGGATTCTACACTAAACACTGTTCTCAAATTCCTCAATAACTTACCAAAATATGGATAAATTCCAGAAAACCCCCCTCACCCAAACCTTCAATAGCACCTATCAAGCCTCAATTCATAGAGAGAGATGGGTTATCTGCAATTAAAATTCTAAAATTGTGAATGCAGGGGTAATAAGTTTCACTAATATAGTTGAGGAATGATTATTGTTACTGAAGGTATAGATGAGGGAGTTATCTGCAATTTACCAAATAGCCTTTAGTAAGCACAAGTTTCTACAACAAAAAACTCAAACCAAGCACAGACAATATCCATACAAACAAATTAATCAAACCAATAACCTTATTCTCTCAAACAAACTAATCAGTAACAAACTCACAAAAAATGAATCAAAACAGTAACCTTTCTCTCAACTAATAGCAAAATAACTCACAAAAATCAGTGAACTTTCTCCTCGGCATGTGAAGAAACTCCGCATACTCAGGCTGCCCGTCCTCCGTCTTGTGAAGTTGGAGCACCAACGGCCTCCTCGTCACAATCCCTTCAACAACAACAAAAAAACGCATTTTTACCCTAAAAAGCACAAAAATTTCCAAAATTCCAAAAAATATTCAAAAATTTCACACCGACTCTCACCAGATCCACGAGGGAGGAAATCACGCCCAACGATGCTCTCCAAAACCGAGGATTTCCCCGAGCTCTGCAATCAAACAAATCTCATCAAGATCGAGCTCAAAGATAGATCAAAAGAAGAAAATGCAAGATCTGATAGAGGAAGAAAGGGACCTGGCCTCCGACGACGGCGACGGAGGGGAGAGCCTCCCATAGAGTGGGAAGAGCGCCGTCGGCGCCGCCGTGGTCGCCGAGGACAGTGCAGGCTCTCTGGATCCTGTTGACGAGGCCGATCAAGCTCTCCATCGTCGTCATTTTCGAAACCCTAACCCTAGAATTTTGAAAGGGGTCGATTAGGTGAGGAGAACGGTGTTAATGGAAATTTTTGAAGTAGACCTTCGAGCTTAAGAGCCTGTTTGGATTTGTAAGGGGTGAAGGGAAGTTAAGGGAAACTAGGGGAGAGAATGGACGGGAAGGGAAGGGAGTTCCCTTCCCCTTGGTTACACCCCAATTTGGGGGGTAACAAATTTTATACTATTAGGGGGTGAACCAAGGGGAACTAGGGTGAATAACTTCACCTCCTAAATGTTCCCAAACAAGGTGAATGGAGGTGAATGGTTCCCCTAACTTCCCTTCACCCTTATTCCCCTCAATCCAAACAAGCCCTAAGAAGCTGTAAGAGGGAGCGGCACGTGCGAGGGAGCGATTTCAACGGGCTGTGGACTGGGGTCAAGTTCGCTGCGACACGTGAGAAGCGAGCGGAGCGGGTTTCGGATCCGTTGGGTCGTGGGCCTTACGGAACGCTGGGAATATGCCTCCCCGCCGCCAGCTGTTGCTTTGCTTTGGACGGTAACGGGCCGGGTCAAAATATTTTCATACCCGATCCGGATAAAATTGATTAGATTCGAATTAGATTCGAATCTAACTTCGTATTGTTTCATATCCAACCATGACTCTCCGGCTAAATATTCGGTTCATCTGTTCGGATTAGGATTTCATTATGATGCCAAAAGAGATGATGAATGATTTGTTTTTTTTTTTCAGAGAATAAAATGCGATAATATTCCATTATTACTAGTTGCATAAAAGGGTTTAATCTGAGCACAATGGTTTACAAGACATTGTGCACTTGGACGCGTAAGATTTAATAAGGTAGACCAACCAAAAAAAGGGAAAAAAGGAAAAAGAAAAATGTGAAACATGACTTGTTAAAAACTTTTAGTCACATCCCATTTAATTTTTCTTTCCCTCAATTCATCGAGATTAAGGGGGTGTTTGTTTTAACTTTTTTCTTTTTTTGATATAGGGTTGATTTCAAATTCTAGGGTGAAAAAGTGAGTTTTTTTTTAGCTTATGGATTCCATAACCTTTGTTTGATTCAAAATAAAATTTGGGATATTGAATACCCAAATAATAAAAAACTAATATATTATAGCATTTGTGAAATCCCCTCTTTGAGAGAGGATTTAGGCTAGATTTCAAATTCTAAAATTTGTAATGCTACAATTTGAGTTTAAAACAAACAAAATACAAATTATAGGATTACATATCCCAAAATATGGACAAATTTTCATAACCAGCATATTTTGAATTTTATTCCTAAAAACAGACCCATTTCAAACTTAATTTCAAAAACATACCCAGTTGGCTGAAACTAGATCTGTTTTTGAAAGAAAAAGTTCCCAAACTTCACGAGAGTTGAAATCCCGTGAAGTTTTTTATATAACAAAACTTCACGGGACTTCAACTCCCGTGAAGTTTGAGAATTTTTTTTTTTCAAAAACTGACCCAGATTCTGTCCAACTAGATTGGTTTTTGAAATTAAGTTTAAAACGGGTATTTTTTTTTGGGAATTTTTTGGCAAACAAGTTGGGTTTGAAAATTTGTCCCCCAAAATATTGATGAAACAAACATTATTTTTGAAATCCCAACTCATGTTAAAAAACCTATAGATTTCAAATCCCATGGTGAAACCATATCCTAAAATTATAGGATTTGAAACAAACACCCCCTAACCCTCAGTTGAGATGCAACTCAAGCATCAAAAATGTTTGGATCCCCTCCACTTGTTTGACAATAGAAAAACCACTGCTCCAACATAATCTTCTGTTAATATGTAAAATAGTCATTGCGCATCCATTTAACTGCCGGCATAATTTCTGTAAATTCAATTTCTTTACTAAAAATAAACAGACGATAGACTTCCACCTAAAGAAGTTGATCTTCTAATATTTGCTTGTTGTGAATGCGTACATGAATCCTGCAAAACAACATATATATTTGAACCAATAATTACCAGCTTAAGGTAACATAATCAGTTTAAGAATCACAAAAGAATATAATTGTGTTGTTTGAAAACACACCCTGAAAAGAGGCTAATTCAAACAGACTTCACAAATTTAGATATCATCTCAGTAGTATTCTTTCACAAATTTAGATATCATCCAATGGCGACTCCTAAGTGACTTGCACAGTTGTACATCCCCTGGAGTGCTGAGTCAGTAGATATCATCTCAGTAGTATTCTTTCAATTTCGAAGGCCCAATCAATGGACCGTTATTTGAATGAACTAACTCGAGATCACACAGCAAAATTTTTTTTATGGCCAAGACCAAATATAATTGACAGTAAAGGACTAAGGAGGCATCCAATGTCCTCCAACCTTGCATACAGCAAACACCTATAAGTAGAAAAAGACATTTGAGTACAGTGGGTTATAACAACACTCGAGTTAATCTTCGTATGTCAAGAAAATATACTCTTGTAATAAATACTTACCTCTAAATATTCTTTTCCGAGAAATATATTATACATATACAGGCTTGGCCTTTTAAACTTTCAAACAACTAGTCCATCTCTATTGAGCAAAACATGGAGCTTAGTCCTGCCTATACACCAAGGTAGGGTAGACAGGATTCCACATATTGTTCTGCACGTACTCCAGAGTTTCCTCCTTCAATATAAAACAGAATGATATCAGCAAGAAAATCATAATAACCGAAGCTTATACACAAAGACGCATATGATACAACATTATATATCAACCTTAGTAAGTTTCTGAAGCTCCCTGGGATCCATGTCACGGTACCCCTCTGCTAGATCCTCTGCCACAGCTTCTCTGACTACAGCTGCAGCCACTTCCTTGGTTATGTCCCGAATGCTGCACAAATAACAATGTAGAAATTATTTACTGGCTTTAAGATGCAAATTGGAGATAATGAATGTCTAGATTTTGTACAGGATAATTTACATATTTTTATTTCATTTTTAACATCTTCATCCACATCGGACGTTAGAGGTCGAAACTAACATGTGTTCTTCATTTTTCATCCGACCAACTATCCCTCTAGATAAACTATACCATAATAGATAACTGAAACATAACAACAGAGGTAATTAGTAATAGACATCCATTATGGGCTTCTTTATGCAGTTAGATGATGAATTTCAATATTTCTGTATCAGGATGCTACGCTAAGTAGGTATCAATAAAAAACTTTCCCACTGCTATAACTTTGCTTCGAATCTGATTAAAAACTCAAATCTGATTCCAAATATTTCCTCAGATAGGAAATAAAATTGAATTTTAGCTGCTTTCTAGATGTCATGGGCTGCATAACACACCTCGATATTGAAGGATATATGATCCCTTGAAGAACTTCCTCTTCTTTCATATACGCAGCAAGACTGGAGGGGTTGTCAAACATGCAGAAAGAAAAAAATTAGAAAGAATCTATATAAACAACAAATTTCAGTAGCATAGGATAGAGAGGATAAACTGAGACTACCATTCAGCTGCAGCCTGAAGCATGCCATCAGAGATAACACGTGCACCAGATAAAAGGGTACCGAGACCTATGCTGTAGGAAGAAAGCAGGACAAATAAGAATTGGTATAAAACACATTTGTGTCAGATACAAAGTATATAGCTCACCCCGGAAAGAGATACATATTATTTCCCTGGTTGCAGCGGCCAATCTTACCATCCCCTGCAAAAACAAATAGATTTAATCATGAGAAGGAAGAGAAAAGGAAAAAAAAACAAATGAAACATTTTTTAAAATGGTATGCTTCTTTAATGTGTAAACATATGCAAGAATTCTCCAAATGCATACCATGGTTCGCACAAAAGTTACAAAGGGAAGTAAAAGAACAACTATTCGTGCTATTTTATTATCTTTGAATCACTTCATGCAAACGACTCCAACGAAGGATTTTTAAGGGTTCCAAGCCAGTTGGGACAAGCTGGATAATGATTTAAGGTTTTAAAATGTTTAGCATTAAAAATTTTACAAAAAAATTATGAAACATCTTTCTTCCCATAACTCTGGTGAATGCATTTGTACTTTCAAACTCTGGTGTCAAAATTTCCTATATATTACTTGTGGAGAGGGGAAGGAACAGAAGGTCACAAACTAATAACAAAAATTAATATTGTATCATACGAAAACCGAATTGATTAACTTGAAAGAACTGTGTTAAGACATACCAAGATTGACATCATGAAAAGGGCTTCCGCTGGCAAATATGACATGCTCACCCAAAATAGAAAAGGCTTCTTCAGGTGTGCATTCAGCTATTTTGTGAAAGGATACCAACCATCATGAGTAAAGGAAGACGGGAAAATCACAAATAATAAAGAAGAGATAATTCAGTTCCACATACCATTTTTTGTAGGATTTGACATAGCAAAAATTGCTGGTCTGGTAGAAGAAGAGTCTTTAAGGGCTTCTAAAACCTGCATATCATAAATCATACTGAATTAACCCATCCTAAAAACATTTCTTGCTCTGTATATCAAATTGTAACTTTGTGAAACCTTAGATAAAAAAATTTGACAACCAGTATGAGGGTTATGAAAGCATAATTTAATGGAATTATATCAATTGGAGTAAGACTCTAAAGAACCTAATTAGACAGTCCGCATCGATAAGCCATAAACAACACAATGATATGAATTATTCGATATGCAAGTATATACAAGACAGTACTTAGAACAGAATATAATAACCTTCTGAAAGTCGAATGGATCTAGCAGAGGACACACATAAAAAGTACCAAGTGAAACCACATTCATTAGTAAGCCATAGAAGAATGCCATGGTATGCTAGATGGATAAATACAAGCCGATACTTAGTTAATTCACATAATACAACCTAACAAAAAGTCATATATGTTTGGGATGACCGGTGAGTTTGACTTTTGCATTTTTATTTGCTTGGGAACAATTCATCACTGCCCGCCACTTTTAATAATTTTCAACATGCTCATTTGTATGAAGCATAGTATTTGGCTCCATTAGTTCACAAGCTGAAATCCTCAAGGTAGTACACAAAATATGCTCTGGAACCACCTGAACAGTCCCTGGAAACCTAATTGCAATTGGAACATTTGCTGCAATCAACCAATTGCATTTGGAAAACACATGATTCCTAAGTTAAAATATTTAAATTCATTGAAAATGAGAAAAAAGGTTTCCCTAGTACCTCATAGCATTCCTGCCAGTACAAATGTACTCACAAGTCTCAAGCCATCAGTAATATGCTGGAGAATGCTGCTTTGAGCGTAATGAAGATAAGACGCATCTAAAGTTGACACTTTATGGTTTATAATGATGAATGCAATAGACTACCCTTTAGCTTGTGCTTAATTTAGAGTATTAACAATACTTCTTCTCAAGAAAGAAATAAGAAGTCTTGAGGTCAAGTGGAATATCATACGACCATATATTGTTTGGTTTCTCTAATATCACTAAGAAAATAAATAGGCTAGTGACGAAAGGCATACAGTCTAATAATTTGGTAGAGGACACAGCTAATGTATCTGTACATTTATTACCCGAAAAAAATTTACCAGCTTATTTTGCTTCAATAACATTACCACTGCTAGTTTACTCCACTAACACGAACAGAAAGGGGAACAGAACATGTCTCTCTTATAGATGAAAAAGGAATGTGGTCTTCGCAATAACCTAAGTTGTAATGTCATACTGGTGTAGTGATAATGCAAGACTATGAATCTAGGACATGATATAAGAGAGAGATGTTATAATGTATATCGCACAAAATATTAGGAACATTATGCCAAAAGAAAAGGTAAGAAACAAACTATTTGAAGAGAAAAACAGAAGAGATCAAGCACAAAGATCATTAATGTGTATTTGTACCTCTTTAGAGAACAGACCGCCAACTGCAGATAATCCTAGGAGAACATCGGGGTTAACTTTCTTCACCTGATTCATGCAAACATTTCAACTGATTGATAGATCCAAAATAATGCAGGAAATGAAAATTTCAGTAATGGCAGAGTTTATTTGAAGCAGATAGCCTCTAGTTTTCATTAGGGTAAACTGCAAGAAACCCCTCTTAATTATGCCCTGTTTTTTGGAGAAAAACAAGAAACCCGCATTCATAAAACTGCACAAGAACCTTCGAAAGCAAGTTGTTCTTTGAAATATTTAGCAGGCCTTTGGTCACATGATAGTCACATGGCAATGTTTTACATTGCAACTTCACCCTTAGCTGAAAACTCTGATTTTAATTCAAATCCCACTTCTTCCCCTTCTTTATCTCCCTTCTCTTAAAAACCCAACTCAAAACCACACTCATGCTAATCAAGTTAATAGATCCAAAAGAAGAAATTATAAATTCATTTCTCCTTGTTGTTGATTCTTCTAGATTTTACGAATAGCTTTATCTTTTCTCCAGTTTCATCCACCTCTTACAAATCCTAACCCAATCCCATATAAATTTCAGTCATTAGATCCTAACA
The DNA here is from genome assembly GCA_022839385.1 of Asparagus kiusianus. Taxonomy (NCBI): domain Eukaryota; kingdom Viridiplantae; phylum Streptophyta; class Magnoliopsida; order Asparagales; family Asparagaceae; genus Asparagus; species Asparagus kiusianus. Next base: position 17,146 of record BQKN01065864.1, on the reverse strand, counting down.
GAAAGATCCCAATCCACCCAAAGATTTTACGGATGATAGTCACATGACATGGTAATGTAACTCTTACTTTTTGGTGAGCACAGTTTTTCAAGCAGTAATTGTTTCTAGTTATGCATTCAGAAAAAATTATCTTGACTCTTGTGATATTCTCCGAAAACAGGGAAGTAACAACAGAAAAGGGAAGTTAGGAGGAAACCAGAAAGCCAAAAGAACAAAAAGAGATGCATATGTTAGGTAAGGAAAATATCAAGTGACACGGAACTAATTAGAATCTCACGAGTTCTCTAGTCATTACTAATGAGTTCTGACATCTGAGGAGCTAAATCTATACTAATCTATAATGAACAATAGTGAGGGTAATGAATAGTTTGTAGGAATGGAGGATAATTGGAAGGGTAAATTTGTAAATTTGTAAGACAGATTATTTCCCTTTCTTTTCTTATTTATACAACACTAGTGTGCACCCCGTGCAAAGCACGGCCTCTATTTTTTTATTTTTGCTACAGTAATTTTGTATTTGAATATAGTTTTTGTAAGTGCTAAAGTAACATTTTTAAATGCTACAGTATCTCTCCTGAGCTGCAGTGATAATGCAACAATAATAATTTATTGTAACATGAATAGTGAGTATTGGATCCTCCTGTCTGTGCTACACTAACATTGCTACAGTAATTTACCTTAGCATTTACTGTAGCATGGATAGCGAATCTTTGATCCTTCTATTATTATAGAGGAATAGATTCTAAATCATGAATGAGAATAGGATTTAAACTCACATAATTAAATAATCATCATGGTATATGTTATAAAAGATATGAAATATAAAATGATACTAAGACGTATAAATAAAAAATGATAAATTTATCTTCCAAAAAAAATATTAAATACCCGTTAATGCAAAATATAATGATTAAAAAACTAACGGTGAGCACCCTTTTGACTTTTCTATCTTAAATGTAGAATATTTTTGACAAGTCCTTATGGTTTTTAATATTGGTGGGGAAAGAAGTATTTTCTACAATGATTTTTGTTGATATGCTAAATTTTCATGCTTGAATAAGACGGGGTATAAAACTTAAGAAACTCATGAACTTCAGGGTATTGAAATGCAATTGGCCTTTTTATATAAAATTTAGGATAAATAAGTTTAGTCTTTATGAAACATACATTTGCACATGCAGTAATGCTAGTTTAATTTTTTTTTTTTTTTTAAACTTCATGCATATACCATGCACCTAACTTCGAGATAATTTCATCTCCAAATGAAAAACAAATTAAGTAAACAAACCTTATAGAGGCAAGTCTAGAGCACCAAGATGTTTGTGCATTGAGACTTCTGCAAGTTTTACTTGACTCTCTAAGAAGATACTAACTTACAAAGTTATTACAAAAAAGGAAAGTCTCGTTCCCTTGACATCACAGAAAAAGACTAGTATTGGCTTAATAGCACAGTGGAACAATATGCATACCACTTCAACTAGGGGTGAGCCCTCTCTTAAACCTTGCCGAAGCTCTCTGGACTTTCTGGCAAATGGAAAAGCATCTGGGTCAATGTCCGCACGTTCATCTGTTATTAGACCCTGTATTTACATGGAGAAAAAAAATATTATTTGCTCCATATATTAACTGTCAGGAAAAATCCCGCGTCACGGTTACAATGTCATCTAGAGGAAGTTGAACAATAACGCATCAACGTTATGAAATATAAAATAAAGGGGTATCGTATTCCTGACATGCTATGCAAAAAGGATCTAATTGGTTAAAACTTGAGGAGATATGTGCCTGTTGAAAATTTGTGGATAATTGAATAACTATCCTACTAAAAGAATTAAATATATCATTTCATCCAAACTAAGAATATGTGGGTCAGATATAGATTAAACATGATAGGTCAAACTCACGATCACTTGAGTTTTCTGTACTTGTTTAATCATTGGACTAAAATATTATCTATGGTGACCATTGTTATCGAGGCGCAATGCGGGCGCAAAGGCCCCTTACGCGCACCATGCGCAAGGTGCACAACGATGCGCGCGCCTCACTGAATTGAGACGCACAACTCAAACTAATATTTTCCAACACAAGACAGAAGCATATAAGCAACATGTTTATAAATTGTCATATAAAAGGACCAAGAAATATAATTTCACCTACTAAATCACGAAAGATAATCTCCAACATAAGCAAGACAATCTCCAAGAGTCTTAATTAGCATGCATAACATAGAGAAGCTTATAAGTTTCCAAAAATCACAATGCAAGATAATCTCCAACATAAGCAAAAGTCTATGAAACAAAACAAGCAAGTAACAAATAAGAAATATGTATTTTCATTTAAAATGTGATATATATATTTTTAAGTAACAATTAAGTGATTAAAAAACATGATTGTTCATAATTTTCTATTTAGCATTCTTAATTGCTATTTGCTAGTTAGCATGAAAAGATGGAGAATGGAGGTAACAATTACATATTTACATGTTCATAATTGTCTAGTTAGCATGCTAATTAGAGAAGGTAAAATTAGCAAACAAGTATACTAAATTACTAATTATTATTTTCTTTTTATAGGTTAAACATGAAAAGATGGAGAATGGATTAGCAACTAGCAAGAAAGAGTCTATTACATGATGTAAATATGTTAATATGTAAATTATTTTTAAAAAAAACAGAAAAAAGAGTATTACATGACGTAGGTGTCAAGCGCACACGAGGCACGCGCGAGGCGCACACGAGGCGTGCGCCTCGTGTGCGTACAGCGCCCCCACCTCTAGTGCGGGGCGCAATTGTCCCAGCCCGCAGCGCCCCGCACATGGGGCGCGCGCTTTGATAACAATGATGGTGACTAAAATAATGTCATAAGGACTATGTTCTTTGCAATAAAATGACAACTGAAATTAGGTTTATTGCATTCCATTTATGCCTTCACACAGCAAATACTGAAATGGGAAAATACTGAGGAACGAACACCGACCTTAGCATCAACCAACCAAAACTGGCTCTTAGCACTTTCAAAGGCAGATTCATTGTTGCCCAGCACTCTCGCCATGGTTTTTCTTGCAGCGTTGACAACACCAATTCCAGCACTGTTGTAATATCAGGCAGAAAATTTGAGCAAAAGAGATAATAGCTCAACAGAATACACTACTTCTCATTCTAATAGACAGCACAATATAATTATGTTACCTGTTCCATCTCTCACATGAACCGACATTTAAGTACTGGCTCAGTTTTATGGATAAACTCCCTTTTCAGATAAATAGCATGCGTAATACAGCAAATATTGTTGTGATCAATGGTTTCAACATACATAATATCCATCGACCTTACATCTAGCAAATATCATTGCAACAAGAACTCTCTTGGCTATATATCGACCACCCTTGTACCTCATTAGCGTTCTGGTTGTGATAACACACAAAGCATGATTAATTTTAGTCACTGCATGGATCAAAATGCACCACCTCACATGTGGGTTACTTTAGCATCATAAAAAATCCTGAGCTTGATAGTTGTAGACAGAGGTATCGCAATTAATTTGCATTTTGCAGCACAAATGACTTAGTACATCTACTGCAAAAAAACAATTAACATTTTGTAATCCTAGTTTAACATATGAGATAACATGATGGATGTGCAGGTATCATAATTACTGCAGGATTAGATATTTGGTTTGAGTTTAGATTAGATATTTGATTTGAGGATTGGTTATTTGAGTTGAAATTTTAATTTGAGTATTTAGTGTATAATGCATGTTAACATTCAGATTTTAATACAAAGATTTTCTTTATTTTGTGATGAAAGTCCGATGGTTAAATGCATGTGTTTATATTGGTGTGAAGTCACATCTTATCCCTTTGAAGGACTGATTCCTTCTCCTTTTATACCAACAACCCTAACACCAGAACAGTCCCGGCCGCTTCTTTCACCCGAACAGCCAAGATCCCTTCACCCCGTCACCCCAAAGCCAAACAGTCATTTTAAAAGTCCACTGTCTAGCAAAACCCACTCAAAAAGAACTATATTATTCGGTGACTACATCAAGTATTTTTTTTTCCATCTTTTCACCAAGGGGAAGTTTAGAATGAAATATGCAATTGCAATAAATATAATAAGCTGACAGATTAACGATAATACGATATTGAATCTCTGGGTCCTTTTACATAAGAAAAACTCTTTCAGTTTATCACAAGAAAAAAGAACAAAAAAGTACGGCATACCTTTCTTGTATTGTGTGAGAGAACTTAAGTTTATTTAGAAAGATGTTATATCTAGAAAGTTATTTATATTAGTATTCTATTGTAAATAAAGGTTGAGAGGAGAGGTAAATCGTCTCTATAATCTATCTAATTTTCCTAGTCGAACATATAGTCAAGCAAATAAAAAAGGTAATCACAAATTAAACTGCATATAAAAAGAAAATTGTAACATTCAGCACCAACAACAGTTTTGTGTTCTACAGAAGGAAACCAAATCAAACCTTCCTGCCCCAGCAACAACAATTTTTTGCTTTGGGAAATCTATCATCGGTTTTCCTTGTGCCCTTACAGCCCCTAGAAGACCAGCTATAGCAACACCAGCAGTTCCCTGCAAATAAAGAATAAGTTGGGTCATGTTAAACTAAGAAGAAAGCATACAGTCATAAGAAACGACCTAGACTGTTTACTCTAACGCTAATTAGTGGAGCACAGCTATGGTATTATTAAAACACATTTAGGTTTCTGCAAAGCATTCGAGTTTAGTTGAAGGATCCAGCAAGGACAAGGTGATAAAATAAGCAGCAAACAGAATTGCCGAAGTCTAGACATGTCTCAATTGGTGTAGGAGTCCATTATCTAAACTGACACTATTGTTAGACATCATGACTTTCTGAATGGCTTGAATTTGGTGACGGCTCTAGACCAAAATATTGGTTGACATGCAAACTGTAAAGATACAGATGGTAATAGGTACGAGAAGGCAGCTGCATCATTTGATTAAATTCTCTATGTCAAAGTCAACAATGACCTTAAAAGTCTGCAATTTCAGTTGGGGCATGAACTGAAATATTTGTTGACATGCGAGCATGTAGAAACATTAGACAAGAGAAGGAAAATTTGTTGGCTGGAATGAGAAGTAAACTTGTATGATTTTCTTAAAAGATTTTTGTAGTAAACTTGTATGATTTTCTTAAAAGATTTTTGTTCCGATGGGAATCTTCTGCATATCATGTTTAATCTGTTAGAAAGTCATATATTTAAGCGTATGACTTAAGCTTGTAATGTTTACATTCAAATGATACACTATAAGTTATTATGCTATGCTACTTCTACTGAATTAAAAGTTTGTATTGATACCTGGTTCGAACAATTTGAACTTTTAAATGATATTTTTTCTGACATTTATATATTTAATATTGTTATCTGTTTACATTCTTATGCAACTTAGGTCCTTAAAAAAACCTAAATATAAAAACTGCAAACTATAGTTATTAAACAAAATACAAATAGGGACTGGTATGCACACTGATATATTAATAATATAACTTCCAAAATCAAACCACCAAGCTCACTCCTAAAGCCCTCCCTAGGAATGCCAAAGTACAAGCAAGCAGCATAACAAGCATGGAACCAATTAAATTTTTCAATACTATTTATTATATTCCAAAACAAGAAGAAAACTAAAATGACAAAAAGAAAAAGGATAAATGCCTAGGGAAATGTCACTTGATTCACTTTAAAATTTAAATCCACCAAAATGAGGCCATAAAATGTAGTTGACTGTTCACCAATGTCTTTCAGTTCAATGCTTAAATTAGATCCACTGAACTGTGTTGCTCTAGTACAAAATGTATAAAACGCTAGCTCACCCACAAGCCATGCCATGGAACCCCGACATTTTGCCAGTATTATAGTCATGTTAGCACACTAAAACCACTTCTCAAAATAAATATTGTCAAGATGATTGCAGAGCAAAAGCTAAAAGATGCTATGTTTGAGAAATTAAACAACAAAGGTGATTCTTAGACATTAATGCCTTGAGGAAAAAACACCTTTAAAGAACTTAATGTTGGGAAAATATTCTTGGAGGCGTCAGAAAGTTGGAAATCATTGTTCCCAGTTGCTTTTCAGTTTATCCAGTGCCTTCAGGGAAAAATGCAATTACTAAAGGTGCAACTTTTCATCTTATTTAATTTATACTATGTGTTTTGAAACTTCCTGTGAGGCACTAGTTTCCGCAAAACCAGCAAAATCTAATTTAATTTATTAAGAAACTGCAAGTGTATGTTTTGCACAGGAGCAAGCTTTGGTTGTCTCTAGACTTATTTATTAGAAATATATGTCCAACGGTTTTCTATTTCTTATAGAAAGGCGATTCACTTGTTCGCTAAGCAAGAATTGTACCTACACTACCAAAAAAGTTACTGATCATAATGTATAAAACTTCCATTATACTGTGCTTGCACTTAAGATGAATTTTACCTGCACATCATCGTTAAACATTCTATATGTACTTCTATAACGCTGCAACAGCTTGAACGCCCATTTACTCTGAAAATCTTCAAACTGAGACAACCGAGTGAAGTTGGTTAACTAGTATGATTCAATTGTTTGAAGCCTCATTTGACAAACTGACAATATCCCAGATAAATTACCTGCACAATGACATTTGGCCAACGTGTAAACACAGCTTCCATGAATTCATCGATAACAGAGAGGTAATCTTCACCATCAAGACGGTGTTCTTGAAGTCCTAAATCTACATAAGATATAGTATTTAATTTATTCCACAAGTTAGAACAAAAAACAACAAGAACAATATTTTTTTTTCTATTTTAGAAGAAAAAAAAGAAATCCATACAGATCTATCCAAACAGCGATGCTTGCAAACTTATAAGATATAACTCCAAAATGCAACTAGATAGTAAGTGAGAAAATGCATTGGTTTATCCCAATGGTTGGGTTTTCACATTATCCCTATAGCCTAGTTAATTGCCAACCATTTAAAGTTACAAACATCAATTATATGAAATGAAACTTAGTACTTTCTCACTTCTGATCTGGATTTTGCCACCATTGCCAAGAAGTTATTACGATCTATGATCTGAATAGCAGCCACACCATCCAATTTCCTTTCATATGTACTTTCCAAATCGCAGCAACGCCAGGCAGTTTTCTTCCATATGTACTTTCCTTACAGTACTTTGCGAGAATACAACATAGCGCTTGCCAGTATAATTTGAGATCATTTTTGTTAGATATGAAATTATAACCCTCAATCGTCACCACAAGTTCAGAGTTTTAGTACAGTGGAAGAAACTTGAAGATGGTACTAGAACAAGCCAAAATATAAATTTATAACCCTCACTAGAACTTCATAGTTTTGGTATACTGAAAGGGACTTTAACCATTTGTTGCCATTACCTTCAACAGTGTGATTTGATTTCTCAACTTTAAATGTCATAATAATTCTTAAATTAAATAATTTTTATGAGAAAATTTAAATAATGATACCATCAATTATGAGAAATTTAAATAATGATACCATCAATTATCAAGTGTTTGGCAACGAAGAGGAATCTCTTGAAATAAAGAGGGAACGCATTGTAGCGTAATGAATTTATTGCTGCAAAAGATTCCACAAGTACGGAGTGTTTTTACCTAATAGTGTAGCAAGATATAAACAGGGCAGAAAAAATTAGTTAAACAGTGAACTTGAACTCTTTTTTCTTAGATGCACTATATTTTAGCTTACATATGAAAATCTTACAAATGGCAGATCAGCAAATAAATAGTTGATCCATCATTCACTCTGGCTCACAAAGAGAATGAAACAAAATGACGGAAGAAGTAAACCTTCTCACTTCTTCCCCTGACACCACCTCGCCCTGACTTCCTCAACAACATTGATATCACGCCAAATCCTGTTCCTTCTTGTTTTCTACTTTCTTGTTTTCACTCATTTCTATCTTATTTTACTTGTTCCTCCTCTTCTTTATATCTGCTTGTGCTCTTCATGTTTCTTGCTTACTTCCTATCTGCTCTCTTGATTCTTTTCTTCTCTTTCTTCTTCATCATGGTCTATCTTCTCCAGTACTTATCTCACTTTGTTCTCTTTTGAGCTTGTCTGACCACTTAAGCAGCCAGCCCAAGTAGCCATTTTTTAGAGTTCCAATTTCTTGAACACTGCTAATGATGGAATTATTTATTGGTGCAATAGGTGCAGTTATTAAATATAAAAATGATTCATATTCACAGGGATATTTTCCAGTCAAAGATAGAATCTTACAAAGTGGGTCCTTGAGAAGCTTCTCATTGTTGGTTCCGACATCAATCATCACTGGAAGAACCTACAATAAAAAAAGGTACCGCTAAGATCACAAATAATGATATCAAAAAATTTGTGTTTGAGGTATTCATCGTCTTGAAAAAGCAACTGGTAAATAAAGAAAATATCCAGCAGTTAGATAGTAACCAAGGAGAGGTTACTGCTGAAGAAAGGATCCCATTACATAGTGACAATAGTTGTCAATAACTAACAATTAGTTTCAGGTCATGATCAAGTTAGTAAATGCTAACAATCAATGATATTCAATTCTGAAGCATTTAAGTGAGCTCAAGTGAAACCATTGATCATATGAAGGTTTCAGAGTGAGATTGGAGTGAAGGAGCGAACATGAAAAATCTTAAGATTGCCAAGATATGAAGCTTACTCAACATTCAAGTACAACAAAAGAGTGAATGCACAATACATCAGTGATCAGTTCTGATTAGATACTAGGTGTTGAAAAAATTAAAGGGAATGGTAAAGAAGCTAGTCTATTTCAATATAGCAGTAACTGAGGTGAAAGTATACGACAATGCAAGGTTCAATGCAGGAGTATTAGGTTACCCTATGAGGATTAATCCCTGCAGCAGCAACATATAAATCCAGCTTCCCAATAGCAATGCCAATACCCTGAACCCCAAGGTCACCTAGCCCTAGTATTCTACTTCCATCTGTTACTACGATCATATCAACCTGCAAAAAAATTGCTTACATCAGTAACCATTTGATAGAACAAATATTTGTTTGCTATTCTAATAATTGGTATGTTCAGAAAAACTGCAAAACAGAAGAAAATGATTACTTTAAACAGCAGAAAGTAGACAATATTTAAAGATATTCCTAAACAGAGGGGAAACTGAAAGCCACCAGAAAATAGAAATAGCTTTTTGATTTATTCTGTGTCTCAGGGATGATCCTATAGCAAATATCATCCAGTTCGCACAATGAGTATTCTAAAGAATTACTCCATTTTTAATAGCTTAAACTGGATGATCAGATAGAGGATGGGTTTGCCTTACCTACAAACTAGTATCGAATATAAGAGGGTCTCTTTCACAGTTGCCACTGCATAAAATTTGTTACTAAATAACCAGAACTGTAGTCATGTGATGTCAGAGAGTAACATAAAAACACGGCCCTTCTGAAACTTTATCAACTTTGAAATGTGACCTATACAATACCGGTAACGTATAAAGAGACAGAGCACTTCATTACCGCATTATCCAACTAGCTAGACCTTGATGAACCAAATTGCAAACTTAAATAACGAGATATGGAGGATATTGTCAAGTTCAATTTATTAATAAAATTGCTTAAACACTTGCAACCACAAAGAAAATAAATTTCATAATGAAATAATTTGAAACCTCCAAAAAACTGAACAACATGTAAAGCTCATGATCCTTCATAAAGATCAAATTAAGAGGCAATTCTTCCAGGAAAATTCATGTTATATCCAATTGATTGCATTATATGCAAACATCACATACCTGATCAGCTGGCCAGTTGTAAACCATTGGCATCATTTCGCCACGGTCTGCTGCACTAAAATACATTCCCCTGGGTCTTCGAAATAGTCCACTATAGTTTTGACAGACAAGGCCGACAGTGGGAGTATATACTATTGGCGCATATTCTTCAATATTGTCAACTAGAACCTAACAAAATTTCAAGCAAACCAAGAAAATGAATTAACAACCAAGGACTAAATGCTAGCGCACACTGGTTATAACCAATAAAAACGATCCTCATTCAGCACAAACATATATCAGTATAAATTACAGATAAACAAAATTTTCCTTAATCAGGACAGTTGCTAATGTCACACAGAACACAAAATCACTGTCTCTAATGACAGAGTGCTGAAATTCCTCGTATATTGTTGGAAAGGTCAAGAATACTACCAAATTCAAACTAAACAACTTTGAGTGCCAAAAGTTAGAATTAGAGTAGAGTTCATATAACAGTTTAAAGAAATTAAATAAAGAAAGATTAAGGACCTTGTAGTACATCGTCTCGTTCCTGTCATGCAACCTGTTAAGAATGCGCCACTTTGCCAATGCATTGGTGTCCGACGGTCCGTCTCTTGCATTCATTTCTAGTCTTTTCAAGTCAACCACTGGTCGTGCAAACATTTTAGTTAGTACACATCTCATGCTTTCATTTCAATGATTTATCAAAATGGCCCACAGCACCAGTAGATTGTCCTATACATGGAACTCGATATCAATGTATCATACAGCAGCTTATCATAAATGCAAGATTTTCATGGAGAACAAAATTGAAGATTCATCCAATTAAAGATGTCTATGAAAATAATTGTTCCACAAAATAATTTATCACCTAACAAAGATGCAGTTCAACAGCCTATTCTCAAATTCGTAACTTGCAAATCTAGATAAACAAACACAACAAAAAATGAAAATTTCCACATTTCCTCACTCCAGCATCAAATTTAAGTTGCACAGAACCAAGATCATTTCAACAATCAAGAGCAAAAAACTTACTAAAACGATCGATCTGCTGCTGAGGAGTCATAACATTAGGAGGAAGAAGCCCTCGCAAATCCAGCCGATCCCTCTCCGTCATCGAGAACGCCGTGCCCTAACAATCTCCCCCAAATTTCCACCACTCAATTTCATAAAAAAAAAATTCCTATTAGAAACAAAGGAGATTGAATCAAGGATCTTTACCTTGTTGAACCAAGGATCGTGGAGTATGTCTAGGCTCCTCTTGTGGACGATGCTCGGCCTCGATCCCTCGCAGGTCGTGAACTGCCGCGGTCCCGTCACCGCCGCCTGATGATGGCCATGCTTTAGTTTGCGGAGGAGGGAGGAGGAGAGAGATCGCCGGAGATTTTGCAGCGACGAGAAAATCGCCATTGAGAGAGAGAGAGAGAGAGAGAGAGAGATAGAGAGAGAATAGTGATGTTAGTGTGCAATTATTACTAGATTCTGACGCCGATGACTGACGCGACGACTACCCTTTCTTGGTTTTTTTCCCCTTCTCCTAAGGGGCTGTTTGGTTGTATGTTTTTTGCATGTAAAAGGCTGGAAAGTGAAAAAGTTTGGATCCCTATGTCAGCTTTTCACATTTTCAATTGTTTGGTTGCAACTGTGAAAATGAGGTAAAGTGCTTTACATTGCTGATGTGGCTGGTAAAGGCATATCCCAAAAAAAAGTCCCGTTTTGGGCAAAATTCTGACAGTGAGGAGGGAAAATATAATAAAAATTTCATCACGTGGCCTAGGGGGAAAATTCATCGGTGACTCCTTCAGCCCTTTCTCCTCCGCTCCATCGGTGCGCCTCTTTTTCTCTCCTCAGCTTTTTCGCCTCCTCTCCATCGGTGCGCCTCAAATCGGAGAAGACGAAAACGTCGACACCTCTGTCTCCGTCGCGTGCTTCGCTGCAAGTCGGAGAAGAGATAATCGGTGACTCCATCGTTAGCTTGAGGGTAGATCCGCTCGAGTAAAGGGTTTTCTCGAGGTAAAATCTCGCCTTTCTCTATTATTTCTTGATCTCTTTCAAATTTCGCTGATTTTTTTGCACAGAACTTTAAATTAGTTATCGATTTGGCGAACACCACTTAATTTGGTATATATTAGATGATCGGTATCTCTCTGAAGATGGGTATTTCTTTCAAATTTTGCCTTTTTCTCTGAAATTTGCTTGATCTAAATGATGGGTAGCTCTCAAATTTAAGAAATACTTGATTGCTGCTAGGAACTAGAATATTGGTGTTTAGTGCTGATGCATACTTTGAATATTGGTGTTGATTTCTTATAGGAAATCAAGCCTAAAGCTTGCAGATAAATGCTTTTGAGTAAGGTGCGAGTAGGGCTTTCGACGTGTAACAGTTGCTTGTCATAACTGCGAAAAGCTCAATACATGAACTAAAATTTACACATCCCATAGCATTACGCAAATTAACCTTAGCAACAGAATCACAAAGACTTTGAGATTGTTAATTTTAGTCTCATAGCCAACTATTATAGAAGTCATATCTTGGTAGAAATATTTGGGCCAAGTTGGTTCCTATATTAAATAAAAATACAAAGGAATTCAATGAAGGAAAAAATTTATCTCTTAAAAACTAAAGTAACTGAACTACAAGATAAATAAGTGCCAAATTTACTGGCTTTACTTTTATACATTCAAAAACTAATTACTTTGTTACAATATATAAAAAAAGATGGACAGAAATGAAGTTGTGCGTAGGATGAACAACGCAGCTGCTGTTGCTACTGTACTAGTTATGCTAATGGTTTTCAGACGCCGATATCAAGATCGTCCAATTAAAAGACGTAACATACCTCGTCATCCTTCATATGTAAGAGACTTAGACAGATATTGTCATATGCGTCAGATATTAAATGGTAGTACATCGAGTTGTCAAGACTATCTCAGGATGCGTATTGGACCTTTTATGAACTTAGCTCAAATGATGAGAGATGGGGGCTTATTGAAGGACACAATTCATGTTCCTATAGAAGAACAGTTAGCTACATTTCTCTACATAATGGGGCACAAGTCAAAGAATAGGGCTTGCATAATTGACTTCATACGTTCCGGGGAAACAATTAGCAGGTATTTCAATAAAGTTCTAGGAGCTGTTTTTTCTCTTCGGGACAGGTTCATGAAACAAGCCCCAAATGAAACTCCGGCAGAAATTGTGGAATCTAGTCAATGGTTTCCATATTTCAAGGTAAGTAACCTATATTAATTATAAACAATTATAACTATTCTATTTAGATGATACTATTTTAGTATCTTGAAAGATATTTTTTTATTCAGGATTGTATTGGTCTAATAGATGGAACACACATAGATGCAACAGTGCCAACTAAAGATGCTCCTAAATTTAGAGGACGCAAAGGTATCACCCAAAATGTTTTGGCTGCAGTAACACCAAATAAACGATTCACATATGTGATGGCTGGTTGGGAGGGAGCTGCAAATGACTTCACAATTCTTAAGGATGCACTGTCCTTGCCCCCCCAAATGGTTTGAGAGTCTACGAAGGTAAGACATAAACAACAGTCCGATTAAGATGATAATTTAGTCAATATATTAGTAGGTTATATGTAATATAACAATGCACTTCATCAATATTGTAGGGAAATATTATTTGTGTGATGCTGGATACCCAACCATGCCGGGATTCATTGCTCCTTATCATGGTGTACGATATCACTTGAAAGAACATAGTGGAAGAGTTCCTAACAATCGTCGAGAGTTATTCAATCTTCGGCATTCATCACTTCGTAGTAAGAAAGAATGCACATTTGGTATCTTGAAAAGTCGATTCAATATTCTTTCTGCCAAACCTCATCATCCTTTTCCAAGTCAAGTAAACATCGTAATTGCATGTACTATTTTACATAATTATATTGCTATTATTGATCCGAACGATAAATTCTTGAATGAGGATATGCATGACAATGAAGAGGAGGGAGATAACTTGAATGAAGATGCATCCATTATTGATTTCACACAACAAATGACTCAACAAGAACAACTTGCTTTGCGGGATGAGTGGAAGTCACGGAGAGATCAAATTGCATATGAAATGTGGATTGAATATTGTAATCGACATCGTAAAGGAGTCACGTATGAGACCCCTTTTTGAGATTTATATGTAATATGTATTGTTTGTAATGTACTATGTTATGGAATTTAACGTTATGATTTGTAGGATTTGAACATTTCAACATGTATGCAATGTGGCTTGTTATGGAATTTAACGTTATGATTTGTAGGATTTGAACATTCAAATGATATATATATTTCTTGCTATTTGTGATGCTTGACGTACTATATGATTTTTTTTTAAAATCTTTTTGCAAGCAGGGATGGAGAATCACAATGCCTCATTCCGTCCGAAATTTTATTATCAAAATAGAGATAGTCATGAGAGTCAAGAAAGTAGAAATTCAAATGCCGCAATTCATGATGATAGCCCTACATGAAGAATGCCCCAGATTCCATTCTCATTTGGTTCTTTCCAAACTCCTACATCTGGATATGGTTCTCTCCAGAATCCTATGTCAGGTATGATGCCTCCTCCTTATGCTTCTGGACCATGGATGCAATTTTAAATGGGACACCAATGCCACACATTAGATCACAAAGTTCACCCATGAGTGGAACTCCCAGATCATTATCATTTGAAAACCACTCATCAGAAAGTGGGGCCGGGTCTAAGAGGGTGGCTCGTGATCAAGATGAGGAAATTTCGTCACCTTCAAAAAAGCTTAATCAAACTATGTGTTCACGGGAAAAATTGTGTCTTTCTTCATTGATATCATTGCCATCTTAATAATTGTTTATCGGTTACAAAGATCCGGTCTTTTTATAAGATCCGGTTACAATGAAAATCAAAATAAAAGAAAAGAAAGATTACAACTTTGTTTCCTTGTTTGTCGAACAAATCGCGAGCTCCTGTTTTGCGGTCACTCGCTTGCGTGGGTTGTTTGCCTATGCCGGGGTTTATCCGTGGACCACCGCGAGATCTAGATCCGGTCGGATCTACGCAGTATAACGGGTATTATTCCACCAAGGGAGATAATAGCCGGAGGGATTGTTTCACCAAGGAAACAATCGCTCGAATCTCGGGATCAAAGAACCAAGCTTTGATCCGGAGTATGTACGCGTAGATCTGAGATCCGGTCCTCTCGAACACCTGCCTTATTTGGCGTTGACGATCGCCGAGCACCAGATCTGAATGAGGGAGTCCCCGAAGTCCTAAAGTTCGAATCTTTTTATGTTTTGAATCTCCAATCCAGCAGGGCTTCGCCTTCTCCAAAATCCAACCTCTTGAATGAATGAACAGAAGGCCTATTTATAGGTACTCAGAACTGTGCCCGCGCACAGTTCTGAGCCTAGCCACCCATGGGTGGCTCGGCCACCGACCCACCTCAGGGTGGCTCGGCTTGGGCCGAGCCACCCTGGGGTGGCTCGGTTTCGGCCGAGTCCCCCGGGTGTTTGTCCGTTTCGTCGTTTTTCGTTGTTTCCGGTTTCGGTTCTGTCCGTGATTCGGTTGATTGATCTGGAAAAGATTCGTTGACTTGATTCCAGATTTGGCGGTAACTCCCCTTCTGAGTTTGAGTCTGAAACGATCTTGATTCGATCGTGATTCACCCGAGTCTTCTCTTGATTGGATGACTCGTTAACTCTTCGAACCGTTGGTTCGGTTCCGCACGTGAGTGACATTGTTTGCATGCGGTTTGTCAGCTTCGTGACTTCGTTAGTCCGCTTCGTCGCGCGTCACTTAGCTTCGGCGTTGTGGGCTAACAGTCTTGTTTGGATACGTCGCCCGATGGTCCGTTTGTTGAATCGGCGTCGTCGAGCTATGTTAAGGGACCTATAGGCATTTTTGTACGCCTACAGATACCCCCTCCAAAGTATTTCAGTCTCGTTCTTTTATAGAAGAGTCTGGAATACTTTGGATGTGATTGTCCCAACCTTCAGTCGGTGTAATGGGACTATGGAATGGCTTCTGTTCTGGATTCCTTCAATTCCTTCAGGCTATTCGGTGCTTTGTCGAATGCTTGTAAGGATTCCGGTGCTGCATTTATTGTCTGACCGTTGTCGAAATTTTGAACTTGAAGTCGATTCTTGATTTCTTGATTTTTAGCTCGAGTTGGTTGCTTCAACATAGAACTGATCATCGATTGACGGCGTTGAATCTTTATTTACAGCGCGTTGTCCGGCGTTTGAGCTTCTTTGTGACGCGTTGTCCGGCGTCCAGGCTTCATTGCGACGTGTTGTTCGACGTCCGACACAGTTTATACTCGTACGTCTTCTGGAGTATACACAGTTTAAGCTCATAAGGAGTTGGAGCGTGGCGGATACTTGAGTCATGAGACCAATCCATAGAATTGATGCGTCAATGACTCGTACTTATAGAATTTTTGGCAAATTCCCAGCCATCAACGGGTTTGATTAGCCTTTACCGACTACCGTTTGCGTCGGGCTAGCATGCGGATTGTTTAAATCCGTTCCGCATGTGACGTTGTGCTAAAAGAGTTAACCTTTTTAGTGCTACGATATTGAATACGTAGACTTCGTCTTTCTCCTGTGAAAAGACTAAACAGCAACGTGTATTAGACGTTGACTTAGGATTTTTGGCAAATCCTCAGCCTTCAACGGATTTGACGTGCTCTTACCGATTACCGTTTGAATCGGGCTTACATGCGAATTGTTTAAATCCGTTCCGCATGTGACATTGTGCTAAAGGAATGAACTCCTTTAGACTTTGTGCTATGATGTTGAATACATAGACTTTACCATTTGTTACGGGAATAGGTTACCCGGCGACGCGTGTTAGGCGTTGACTTTAGGATTTTTGGCTAACCCCCAGCCTTCAACGGATTTGATTAGCCTTTATCGACTACCGTTTGAGTCGGGCTAGCATGCGGATTGTTTTAGTCCGTTCCGCATGTGACGTTGTGCTAAAGGAATGAACTCCCTTAGACTTTATGCTACAACTTCGAATATGTAGACTTCGCCATTGTTGTGGGAATAGGCTACCCAGCAACGTGTATTAGACGTTGGCTTATCCCTACTTAGGCTTCGGGATAAAATTCCCTAGGTTTTAGATCCTGGTGCCTTTTTCAATCGGTGAAAGACTAAACCGGCGACGCGTGTTAGGCGTCGGCATATCCTTTCTTAGGATCCAGGATGAAATTCCCCATGCGTGTGAGGCATGGATTTTGGTGTTATTAATAACAACCTGCCACAATGTTGAATATGTGGGCGAGTGTTCTTTTTAACGGTTAAGAACTAACCGGCAGCACGTGTTAGGCGCGGACTTATCCTTGCTTAGGTTTCAGGATAAAA
>BQKN01065863.1:617847-678507 GCA_022839385.1 Asparagus kiusianus | reverse complement strand
CCACAACCAAAATCCCCTCTCGATTCCTCCAATGAACGAGAGGTCCAATTTCAAATCGAGTAACCAAACCTTACGACAGTTAGGGTTATCCGAGTCTTTTCGATTCTTGGAGTGGAGATCCCACTCCTAGTTTCATCCTTCGGATCCTGGGGGTGGAGATCCCACCTCGAGTTTCCTTTTCCAACTGAAGATAGAATATAAAATTCTTCCTCTTCAGCACTGTGAGACAGAATATAAAATTCTTCCTCTCTCAGCCTTTTGATTCTCGGAGTGGAGATCTCACTCCTAGTTTCACCTGTCGGATTCTGGGGGTGGAGATCCCACCTCGAGTTTCCTTTCCAACTGAAGATAGAATATAAAATTCTTCCTCTTCAGCAATGGTAGATAGAATATAAAATTCTTCCTCTCCCATTGAGCCTCCTTTCCAATTGAAGATAGAATATAAAATTCTTCTTCTTCAATGCTGGGAGATAGAATATAAAATTCTTCCTCTCCCATTGTCCCCATGTCTTTGCTTTCAGAAAAGACAGGGATGAAGTCAACGCCTAACACGCGTTGCCGGGTAGTCTTTCCCGTGAGAAAGACGAAGTCTATGTATTCAAAATCATAGCACTCTTCCCCTATCTTTGCTTTCAGAAAAGACAGAGATGAAGTCAACGCCTAACACGCGTTGCCGGGTAGTCTTTCCCGTGAGAAAGACGAAGTCTATGTATTTAAAATCATAGCACTCTTCCCCTGTCTTTGCTTTTAGAAAAGGCAAGGATAAAGTCAACACCTAACAAGCGTTGCCGGGTAGTCTTTCCCGTGAGAAAGACGAAGTCTATGTATTCAAAATCATAGCGCCTTTTCCACTGTCTTTGTTTTTAGAAAAGACAGAGATGAAGTCAACGCCTAACAAGCGTTGCCGGGTAATCTTTCCCGTGAGAAAGACGAAGTCTATGTATTCAAAATCATAGCACCTTTTCCCCTGTCTTTGCTTTCAGAAAAGACAGGGATGAAGTCAACGCCTAACACGCGTTGCCGGGTAGTCTTTCCCGTGAGAAAGACGAAGTCTATGTATTCAAAAGCATAGCGCCTTTTTCCCTGTCTTTGCTTTCAGAAAAGACAGAGATGAAGTCAACACCTAACACGCGTTGCCGGGTAGTCTTTCCTGTGAGAAAGACGAAGACTATGTATTCAAAAGCATAGCACTTTTCCCCCTGTCTTTGCTTTCAGAAAAGACAGGGATGAAGTCAACGCCTAACACGCGTTGCCGGGTAGTCTATTCCCGTGAGAAAGACAAAGCCTATGTATTCAAAATCATAGCACTAAGTCCAAGAAAAGCAATTTTCTTGGCACAACGTTACATGCGGAACGGATTTAGACAATTCGCATGCTAGCCCGATTCAAACGGTAATCGGTAAAGGCATGTCAAACCCGTTGAAGGCTGGGGGTTTGCCAATAATCCCAAAGTCTATACCTAACACGTATTGCCGATTTAAAATCTTTCGCCGATTGAAAAAAGTTACCAGGGTCTAAACCTGGGGAATTTTATCCCGAAGCCTAAGGAGGGATGAGTCAACGCCTAACACGCGTTGCCGGTTTAAAATCTTTCGCTGATTAAAAAAAGATACCAGGGGCTAAACCTGGGGAATTTCATCCCGAAGCCTAAGAAGGGATAAGTCATCGCCTAATACGCGGTGCGGGGTGCCCTTTTCCCTATAAGAAATGGTGAAGTCTATGAATTCAAAGTCATAGCATTGAGGGCTGGGGGTGTACCAAAACATCCTATGAAAGAAGCAAATACGGAGTCTATAGTAGTAGATCAAGCCAGAAGCATACAACAACAAGTTCATTAGCCCGAAGGCAACTGACGGCTAAGAATGTCGGACTCCAAGCTAGAAAGCCTGTCTACGTAGCTCTGCTCAAGTTCCGCCTGCAGGCTAGCCCGGACAGAATCTTCGGAACCGCTCAAGACCTCCGCGGCTTCACTTTGCAGCTTCATCAATCCCTCCTGTGTTGATCCCAGCTTATCAAGCGTCCATTCACGGGAACGCTCTAATCCAGCCAGGTCCTCGGCAATGAGAGTAGCGGACTCCTCGGCACGCCTCAAAGCATCCTTCAGCCTAGCTATCTCTTCACGGGTGGAATCCAAGGAGCTGAGTAACTCGGCTCTACCGGCATCCTTCTTCGTCAGGTTAGCCATCAGCTGCGCAACAGAATGCTCACGTGATCGAAGCTCGCTGCCAATGGAAGATCTCAGGTCACGCCATTGTGTCAGCCTATCTTCTATCTGAGAGGATATAAAAGAGGAAGCTCCACTAGCCTTCAACTCCCTCAGCTCACGGATCTCTGATTCCAGGATAGCAAATTCAGCAGTGAAGGAATCGGCCAACTCGGGGTGTCCCTCTTCCCTCATCATCATCATGTGGCGGGAAAAAGAGCGTCTGAACTGATCAAAGCAATACTCTCTGTGAAGAAGCTTCTCTATCATACCGTTATAGAAGGCGGTGAAGAAACCAAGGTCCATACGGAAGACGTCTCTGTCTGGATCGGTATCGGCCAGAAGAGCGTGGACACGCTCATAAAGAGATGATCGAGAGCCTACAAGCAGCAGTGTGGAGATCAAGAAACTGTCGAATACAATCAAATGACCCAAAGGGAAAGTTCGAGGTATACCTATGCCGACGGAAGTCCCTTCGGGTTGAGGTTCAACAGATTCCGAAGTAACGACAGGAGTGGTCATGGAGGGTATATCAACCCCCGTGGGCAAATCAGTCGTACTAACATATTATAATACATGAAGTATTGCAAAAAAATCATAAAAAGTTTTAAAATTGCAGAAAAGACCCTAAAAAGTTCAAAATTATAAACATCATCCCAATGTCTCAAAACTTAAAATAAAAAACATGAAATTAAAAAATTAACATCAGTTTGCAAATAATTTAAAATTTACAGTTAACACCTCAATGTCTCAAAAATTATAGAAACACCCTCAAAAGTTTAAATTACAGACAAGCACATTAAAATTCTAAAATTTTAAAACTTACAAACAACACAGATGAATTCAAGAGATTACCATGATACATCTAAAATTTTTGACATTTAAATTTAAATTTTTTAATTAACACCCTCAATATCTCAAAAATTATAGAAACACCTTCAAAAGTTTAAATTATAAAAAACCACCCTAAAATTCTAAAATTTGTAAATAACATAAGATGAATTCAAGATATTACCCCTAGACACCTAAAAAATTAAAATTTGCCGAAATTAACCTCAATTTTTTTTAAAAACTCCTTCAAAATTTAAAAATTGTAAAAAAAAACTCTAAATTTTTAAAAATTTTAACTAGCACACATCAAATTCGTCGATTGGTAGACCGCTGAAATTTAATATTTTTCAAAATTAATCTATAGTTTTAATAATTGTAAAAGACACCCTCAAAATTTTAGAGATACCAGTAATATACTAATATTTAAAAAATTACCACTAACACATGAAACATAGAATTTACAACTATCAAACTTAAAAGTAATTTTTTTAAAAAACTCTTTCAAAATTTTAAAAATTATAAATCACACCCTCAAAGTTCAAAACCACAAAAATTGGTTAAAATTATATATATATATATATATATATATATATATATATATATATATATATTTCTAATTTAGGGATTTACTATCCATTTTCAGCATCTAAGAATAGTCTAAGTTGATACTGATAAACAAAAACAATAAGAATTGATTAAAAACATCCGGTTAATGGATAGATGTTTTAAAAATATTATAGATTAAAAATTTATCATCACTATATAAATTAAATTAATTTCATATAATTTTAGTAATAAGTTGGGGTAGCCAAAATACATTCGTAACATTAATTGATAGATGTTTAAATCCATAGAAATGATAAAACACTATAAAATTATACCTTAGCATTAATTGATTTTAATTTAGAAACTTTAATCTTTGACGTTAATAATATTTATAGGGTAAAAGAATACAAGGAATTACATATGGAGAAACTATTAGAATATTTAGGGATAACTTTAAAAGAATTGAGTTATTTCCATTGCAAATGGGAAAGTGATGGAAATAAATCTAAAATTCAGAAAATGTCAATGAATCACTTGAATTGGTATTAACATAAGATATATCTATTAATGAAGCACTGAATGAGTTACATTAAAAAATAATTTAATAACTTTATCCTAATCAAAGAAAAAATCTTCATGGAAGACATAAGAAAAATTAGTAAGTATTCATAAATTCCATACTGTGTTCTCCAAATGAAATATTAATATTATAATCTAAGAGAAATTGGTAATGAATAATGCAGGTATTTAGTTTAGATCTTTATGAAAAATGACAGGGATAGAGCAAAGGTAATATTATTGAAATAACAGAAATTCTTATTGGATGCACATCAGAAGAATTCAATTTAGAGGAAAATAAAGAGATAACTTCTAATTTATTTAAGTAATAAATTAGGAATACAAAGAATTTTATATATATGAAATTAATATTTATTCTCATTGAAATAGAAAAAAATCAAAGTCTATATTTTGAGCAGTTTGTGTTAAACATCATAAGTACATTTGACTTCTTTGTAAAGTTAAATAAGATGATAAAAAATTAACGAGCCCAGGAAAGATAATAGCATAAAAAATACAAAATTAGCTTGATGTCACAATTAATGTAGATGATGAAGACAATACTCTAGAATTACCCGAGAAATGATAAATGATAAACCTGAAGAAGGATTGATCTTAACTTAATAAAAAATAATATTTTTTGAATATTTTATAGAATAGTTTAATTATTTTGAGTGAAAATAGGAATCTTTAGAAGGGAGTTTTATGAATTTTTTTCAGTACTTTTATATTCTTATGTGGATGTTTTTATTATATAAAAGTATCCTAGAGTTAGCATTAATCTTTAATTTATATTTTTTTATGAAGTCTATCAATGATTAGGAATAAACTTCATATTCTCTTTTGTATCGTTTTAACATACTTTAAATCAATCATTTTACCATATTGGTTTTAAATATTCACATTCCTCGTATAACACTATTTTAATATTTTTCAGTTTGCAATACTATACTTTCTCAAATAAAGCTTAGTTTCATATCGGTCAAAAATAATATAAAAATTTAAATTATTTTTAAATTATATTTGTTTTTTATCAATTCAAATATCAACATGAAAATTTAAATTGTGTGTATCCCATTTAAACAAACATAAAAAAATAATTGGGATGTAAGAGTTTAAAGAAAAAAATAAGCACAAACTGCCAAAAATACTTAATCATGATATTAAATCACGTGCATTACACGTGTGTAAAAACTAGTATATATATATATATATATATATATATATAGCAAGACTCCTATCAACTTAAGTTGATGTCCACCAAAGTTCCTAGCCACACATTTATTAATATAAAATATATTTTTATATAATACAAGGATCCCTAGGCAATATGAGTGGGTAAAAACTTTGGTGGACATACTATTCCCTATCCACTTAAGTTGACACAAGTTATATATATATGAGAAAAATAAGTATTTTTGGTACCAAGCACAAAAAATTATGCTTGGTAGTGAGGTGTCTCTTCTCCCTCCAATCATTCAAATAGTTGTATATCCTCATGCACTCCTCAATCTATGTGAATGTAGTCCTCTATTTGAATGAGTGGAGGGGAATATGCCACATCACTACCAAGCACAAAATTTATGCTTGGTACCAAACATACCCATTTCTTTCTATATATATATATATATATATATATATATATATATGAGTATCATATGACATATTAGTTGATTCCCTCATATACAATGTTGTGGCGTAATCTCCATCATAGTTACTTCTCTATTGAAAAGGTTTCGGTCAAATCCCTAGTCCCTTTTTAGGTCCCAAAACTTTTTCTTAAAAGTACACAGGCCGGGGCCCACACAAAAAGGACCCAGCACTAATATACCAAAGAGTAGTTACGAGTACCCGGGTGCGCATAAAGTTTACATTAGTAATTTCCCACAACCTTCTCAAAACACCCCTACCACCATCGAATCCCCACCCTCCAAACCCCACCTCGATCCAACGGTCCAGATCATCCATGGTGGGGTCGGTTCAAACTAAAAAACCCGGACCCCACCGTTGGATCAAGGGGTCCAGCGAGGATAAAAACAGACGGCCCCCCTCGCCATCGATTTCTAGGGTTTTAATGGACTCAAACTCTCAGGATCAAGACGACGAAGCGAGACGAAGCACTCACCTCCGAATCGCCGATGACGTCACCGCCGCCGGAGCGGTGACTATAGCTCCGGCGATGCACCACCGCCTGATAATCCCGAAGCCGGAGCCCGTCGACATGATGGGCGGCCTCCAGATCGTGCAGCGGCCGACGGCGAGGACGAAGGACCGACATACGAAGGTTGAGGGCCGCGGCCGCCGGATTCGCATGCCGGCGGCCTGCGCCGCGCGGATCTTCCAGCTAACGCGCGAGCTCGGCCACAAGTCCGACGGCGAGACCATCCGCTGGCTCCTCCAGCACGCCGAGCCCGCGATCATCGCCGCTACCGGAACCGGCACCGTTCCCGCCATAGCGACCACGGTCGACGGGACTCTGAGGATCCCAACGCAGGCGCCGAGCTCGGCTCCGTCAACGTCGTCGACGGACGAGAGTATTAGAAAGAGGAGGAAGCTGCAGCCGACGAGGGCGGTGAGCTCGGTGCCGATGTCGACGGGGCTGGCTCCGATGACGATGGGGCAAGGGATGGTGCCGATGTGGCCGCCGGCGGTGTGGATGATACCGCCTCCGGCGGCGGCTGCGGCGGCGGGGAGCCAGGAGGTGATATGGACGTTTCCGGCGGGGCCGCAGGTGGTGAACCTGGGCGCGATGAGGCCGGTGTTTTCCGGCGAGGTTCAGCCGGCGCCGCTATCGGAGGCGGCGGAGGGGGGGAAGGAGGTGCTGAGGTTGATGGGGGAGGCGGCGGAGCAAGAGGAGGATGGGGAGGATGAGGAGAGGGTGTCCGATAGTAGTACGGAGAATTAGGGTTCGTTAACTTTTTTTTAATTTTTTGTCTTTTTGTTTTTTTTTTAACTGATTGAGATCTAATCCTTTATCTCTTCTCCGACTGTTATTATGAAATTTAACCGTAGCTTTAGTGAAGATGATCTGTTTACGATTCTAGTGGATCTTTGGTTTGGATTGATGGGTTGTTCGAATTTTATAATACCTCCCCAAACTCTTGGGGTCCCCGAAGACCTCTCTTAAACTGTAGAAGTTTCGTAGAACCTCCCTTACCTGTATTTTACTGTTGTTTTAGTGACGGTGTTAGTTGAATTTTTATTTATCTTTTTTGATTTTCCCTTGAATTAACTTTTGCGTAAATTATTGAAACCTCATATCTTTAGAGTGGTGTTAGGGGCACACCACCAATCACAATCCCAACCACACCCTACTCTCTCATCGCTACAGTAAACCGGCCCCACATTGGATTTTAAAATCCAATGTGGAGCCCGGTTTACTGTAGCGATGAGAGAGGGGAGTGTGGTTGAGATTGTGGTTGGTGGTGTGCCCCTAACATTATTTTATCTTTATCCCCTTTTTTTTGGTACAAGACCCTTACACTTTTTTACATTTCACAAACCCCCTCTTATTTAGAGAGTTCCCATAAACTTATCTGAACTTTAAGAAAAATTACTTGCGAAGTTAACAACGTACTCATGCTCATACGTTCTTAATATGTTCAAGGGTATTTTACTACTTAACCTATGAAATAATAAAATACTAAACAAAGGAAATAGACTGAATTAACCCCTCTTCATTTGCCAATTGCAAAAACTATAGATGGATAAAGTTAACTTTCTAATGGTAGTTAACAAGGGTGGTAAATGATCGAATCGAATCGAATACAAAGGTGTTCATATTTTTATTTATTTAAAATTATCGAATTCGAATGCAGACTTTAATATTCATATATAGAGTTTTTCAAATTTGAACTCAAATACTTGGTATTTGATAAATATTCATACATATTCACGAATACTTTTCGAATATCAAAGTATATTTATTCCGCTAAAGAATTTAATTTTTAAATTGTATTTAAATTCATAAATAAAAATTATTCCTTTATAATATATAATGTATGTATATTTAAATCAAAATTTTTATTAGAAAATAGATTTAAGATTATTTAAGTCTTAAAATCAGTACATAAAACTTAAGTATAAATGGTAAATAGGTTAAAAATATGACATCATATGTGCAATAATACAAATAATAAGTGATCAAATTTTAAACGAATATTTGATAGACAAATTAATCGAATATACATCTAGTTAAATTCTATTCGTTAGTAAACTCGAATACTAAAAAATATTTGTTTAGTGGTAAATAAACTACCGAATCGAATATGACTGAATAGTTACTCGAACAATTATCGAACTATTTGTTAATTATTTGGTTCATTTCCACCCCTAGTAGTTAATGTAAGTTAATAATGATCTCTTAAAAGTAGAGGTTTACTAATATGCTAGGCATATTAGACGTGTTGGAAATAATAATAGTGTTTATAAAAAAAGGACTTACTCCTTCCAAAACACTAAAAAGAGTCATAAGAATTAAAATAAATCTGGCGGGCGAGCTAATTAATTTAGCTATTCGGATAAACAAATGGGCTAAGTAGATTAATATTTCTTCTTAATCTCTCTTTCTTAAAAGACATGGTCAAATTCTAACGTCTCATTTGGTACTCGGAATTTCGGGACTATGTTAAGATAGAATAGAATGAAATGCTCATTCTCATGTTTCGTCAGCGATGGGATATTTGTTGTTGTAGTTGTAACATAGCTACTGTAGCGCACATTGATATTTTTTTTTCTCACCTAAGCCTGAATCACCGTGGCTTAACAACTTTTTGGAAAATGGACCTCCTAAAAATTTAAATGTTCTTTTACAACTCTTTGTGAATTGGCACTTTTAACTTTTAAAATGCTGTTTTGTATGCAAAGAGCTGTTTGGTTCGTTTTTTAACTCGGTGAAAAAGTTTTACGTTGTCTCCACATCAGATTTTTCGTGGCCACGTAGAATATAAGTTTTCTGTCGGTTTTTTCCCATCTTTGGTTCGCTAGGGTTGAAAAAGGAAAACTCGGTGAAAATCGCCGTCACATCAGATATTTTTCTCTCCCCCAATTCCTTTCTCAACCTTGTGAAATCGACGAAAACTACAGCCACGTCGGCTTTTTACCATATGAACAAAAATTCTCTTTTTTTCCATGCGAACCAAACAAAAAAAAAATAAATACATTGATTTCTCACAAATTTTTTTGTGCGAACCAAAGCGAAACAATCTATTTCTTGGAAAAGTTTGGAAAACTCAAAACTTGTGTTTTTGTACATGAAAATATATTTCTCTATATCTAGGAAACGAACCAAACAACCCCCAACCAGAGTAGGAATAGCTGTTCCATTGCCGCGGGTTCCCGTCTATGCATTGTTAATTGCTACGCTAATTTTGGTACATTCTTTAAGAATCTCTTGATAAGTAATTGGTTTAGTGAAATATCTAAAGTCTATAGAGGTTTTGCGTAAAAGGCTAGAGTTGAACAAATCTTGTAGAAAAATACTATTAATTTTTTGCTTATATTGTGGGTGCTGACGGTGGGGCCCTAGGAGGTGCGCAGAAAATATGTGGGGGAGGGAGATGGTTGTGGGCCCGGATGAGGAAGTGGGTGAGTCACGTGTGGTCCTTGAGCCGGCAGCACGAGAAATTGGCCTCCACAATGACAGCTGGAGATGTTGGGTGGTGGGGTAGGTTCTTGCGGGGACCACATGAGATCAGAACGTGGGGCCCAAGTGGACCCACTGGATTAGTACTGACGTGGGTGGATAGGACCCTCTCCGTGGGGGTTATCCCTGAATATTCATTGAACTAGTATTCACCCCGTGCTAAGCACGGCATCCTTAGAGATTATTTTTGTGCGTAATTTTTCCTCATCTCATTTTTTGTTTTGTCCCGATAAATTTATCTTAAACATACTTATGGACATTATAACAACTTAACACAAATAAGTATTTATGGACATTATAACAACTTAATTCAACTTAACTCAGATGGACAAAGAAAAGAGTCATAATCCAGAATTTATGGACATTATAACAACTTAATTCAACACGATAGATTTTAGAGAATATGAATTTGCTAATAGACTTACAATGATGACCTCCTCTTGGACTCTGAGATCTTGATCAGTACTTTGAAAACACGATGTTGCACTGCAGAATAGATACATAGTAAGGCAATTAGTTTATATCAAATGAGATTATACCAAATATATCTAAAGTACAATTGAAAATTCCAGTAATTATCAATTGTCACTTGTATTTCGATATTGTAACTCTTATTTCCAATATAAGTTTAACCCATTTATAATATAAAGATATATTGGATTGTTAGATTAAATAGCTTGCTATCTTTATTTACTATCAATTATTGAGTTATAAAATTGTAAGATTCCGAGGACATGATGAATGAGGGATTGCTCTATGAAATAATACTTTTTGTCAAAGTGGTTCATTTGCCAAAACAATTCATTTCTTTTGTTTCATGTTGCTTCAGCGCCTATTGTACATACTACTTAACTATTTGAATAGACAATCTTTATGATCAAATTTGATATGGTGGATAGATTTGTTAATTTTTTTTCTAGAAGGTGTTTAATCAATTACATGATAGTGTTGATAAATTCGTATTCCCATCTATTGTCAACTAAGAGCCATAATCAAAATTTATGAATTAAGCAAATATCTAGGATTAAACAAATAACAACCACGAAGATTCCAAATCAAAATTTATGGACAAAGAAAAGAGAGTCATAATCCATTATTTATTGACTTATAACAACTTAATTCAACACAAAAAAGATTCATAGAATATGAATTTACTAATAGACTTACAATGATGACCTCCTCTCGGGCTCTGATCGAGATCTTGGTCAGTACTTTGAAAACATAATGTTGCACCGCAGAAAATCAGAAAATGCCCCTTAAATTCAAAATATCAAAACTATCATTTCAATATTTTAGTTGAAGATAATATAGTGTGTATACTAAAGTTGCATCAGCAAGTTGAACTGAGTTTCATTTGGTTTAATAATAAAACTGCAGGAGTAAAAGTAGAATTTTGGATGTCAAAAAAATAAACAAATATTAAAAAAACATCTAAGCCAAATTAACGTACATAATGCTATAGTGAGTTTTATTTGCCTAAACATATTGAGGAAAAATCGTAACTGTATAATGAGTTTGTTTTTATTTTAATTTCATTATTTGTCAAGAACATAGTCTAAGCACCATGATAATTGTATGCACAAATATTTTGGAAGCATGCATCATAAAAATCATTCATACTAATCCTTCATTTATTTATTATGAAATTTTCAACAATATAAAGAAAGAAATGTGAATGTCTGTTACAAAATGAAAACAAACAACTATTAACAAAACCAACGTTAATGATCAATTATCCTATAGTATACTATTGCTGAGTTTTATTTTTCTAGAAAAGTAGACTAAGGCTTAATGTAGATAAATATTCCTCCTCGATTCTAGGCGACTAACAGCGCACTCAGGTCACGCCAGCGCGTGTGTTTCGGGGGTGAGATCAGGCGCACGGTATGCTAAAATGTGCTGGGACGAGGCCCCACCGATTCCGTGAAATTCTTAAGAACCTAACATGCGCCGACGCGCTAGTTTGCGCCGGGAATGAACGCCATCGGTTCCATGAAATTTGAAGGGGAAAAGGCTAACATGCGTCGGTGGCGGCTCACTTACCCTGCGCTGAAGAGGAACCTTCCAAAAGTGGCAAAGAAAAGGCGAGCCTGGAGCCTAGGGTGAACGAAGTAGACAGCCTGGATCCCATCGCGGACAGCCGGCGGCAGCGCCTCGTATATCGATTGTAGCGCCAAATCACCGGGAAAGTTATCGGACAGGTCCACGTACGTGTGAACGTAAACCACCGTGAACGGCCGCCCGTCGATCGCCGGAAAAATCCTCTTCTCTAAGTACCTCTTCAGCACTTGCTCTCCTTCGGCGGCGCTCAAAACCCTAGCTGTTGCCAAAAATAGATAAACATGAACAAACCGACGACAAAAAGGCTTTCTTTTTTGTAAAATTGGACGAAGAATTCGAACCTAGAAAGAATTTTCCGATAATCCTCACGATCCTGCGCCTGCGCTTGTCCGATCCTTGGATCGTGATCGCCTAGAGTTTCTTGAAGAGGAGTGGAAGCATGGCAACTGCCAATTTGAGTGGGGAAGTTGAGCAACATGTGTGAATTTAAACAACGTGGCCAATTTGAATGAATTAAGTTGCGGACGGTTGCGGGGAATTGAGAGAAAAATACGTGGATAATAAAAAATTTTACTGTTCACTTTAAGGTTTTCCTTTAGTTATAAAGGAAAGTAGATGTAGGTGTTAAGATGGGGGAATTTCGTTGGATCACTCTTAAATCTAATTAATGAAAACTTTCCATGATAGAACTTGCTCATAGAAATGAAAACTTTATCATAGAAATGAAAACTTTTTATGATAAAGTTTTGTTGTATCATGTACCCTTAATTAAGATTCATATACACATACGTAACACACGTAAACTTTCATTATTTTTTTCAATAACTGCCTATTTTATTATAAATACCTAGTGTGAAATTTTCTCGCAAAACAAGTACTGTTGACGTCGTGTATTTAAGAGGTCATTAATGTTCTAGTACACAAACCTAGAACGTGTATGAGGGTCGTGATTGAATTATAAAGGGATCATATACAAGCTTGTTCGGTTGCTACTTTTGCCACGTTTGAGGGCATTTTCATGGTTTCCTAGGGATTTTTTATGTTGATTTCCCCCACAGTTTGTGGATATTTCTGTCGTTTTCCCCCATAAATATGAGGATATTCCCAAATATCCAAGAATGTGAGTAACATGCAAAAGGGGGCTTGGCTTCAACATATAGGATAGATGTGACTTACTGGAAATAATAGTTCATTGATATATAAAATTATTTCCAGCCATTCTCATCTTATTTTATAAAGTTAATTGCGAATAGACTTTATGTGGTATCACTCAATTTCTAGTAGAAATCCTTTAGTTTTATATGTGTGAAAAGATTCCCTACAGTATTGGTCTAAGTGCAAATACATCCCCTTAACTTTTTCAAACTAATCAACCAATAGAAAACTTTTTCATCTCTTTTACCAGTAAAAAAATGAAAAGAAAAAGAAAAGAAAAGAAAAGAAAAGAAAAGAGTGATTAGAAATCTATCCTCACTGATAGAGTTGTAAGAGGTCTATCTGTCCCCATAAAAATTATTTGACTGTTTTAAGGGTCAGAAGAATTCACCCAATGGATCTATCTACACAAATAAAACTACATGGCGTCTATACGCAGTTGGTTGATACTATAGGAGGTCTGTTCACAATTAACCATGTACTTTTATTTGTGCGGATAACCTCACTATAGTATTGACCTAATTGCAACCCCCCCTCCCCTCCCCTCCCCTCCCCTCCCCTCCCCTAATTTTTTTTGTCTCTTTTGTGAGTAAAAAAAGAAAAAAAAAATGGAAATTAAGGATCTATTCTCACATAGAACTATGACAGGTCTATCGCCTCCTCAAAACCTTCTTGACTATGTTAAGAATAAAAAAAAATCACCCAGGAAGTCTATCTGCATGAATAGAATACATGGAGTTTGTACGCAATCGGCCGATACTATAGAAGGTTTATATGCAATTAACCTTATTTTATAAATTAACTCTCCTGTAAAATCCCCCTCCCCCTCCCTTTTTCGACAAAATCCGCCGATCACAAAGCACTTTTCATCATTAATATGTCAAATCTCATATTTTGTATCTAAATTATGTCATTTCCGTTTATGTCAGAAAGTTAATTGTATATGAGTAAGTGAATGTTTAAAGGAGTTTATGGTCCCTTAATTTTTTTGATAGCTAATCAATTAAAAGGAAGTAGATTCTTGCATAGGGAACACCTATTAGAGGGTTGGAGTTTGTTGCTCCGTCGTGCCCTCCGACATTCAAGTTGGTGCAAGTTTGTGGAATCCAGTTTTAGGGTGTTATATAGCAATTTTTGATTACCTTAGAATAGTAGAGATTGCTCACTATTCGTAGAGGGTTAGCATGGGTACATTACTGATTTGATTGGGTTGGCGCAGTTGGCTAATCAGACTGTATTTTACACATGTCGATAGTTGTTTGAATGAGTCACCTTTGTGTTTAATGCGATATTGACAAAACGACTAATGTGCTGGCGTCTTTAGAGGAGTCATAACTTCGACCCGAAGAGTCATAATGACTCTGACCCAGTATTAAATTTGATGGTGATTGAGTGGCTGAGTATGACTATTGAAGTTGATAGGTCGTCCTATCATTCGAGACATTCCTCAGTGAGGGCCAAAGTAAAAGACGCCTTTCATCTTGGATTCGGGTTCTTCTAGCAGATCCCGACTTGAAGACGTCTTTATACTCAGATTTAGGTTGTTCGGAAGACCGACGATGCTCAAATCTGGATCATGTTTTTAGATTTAAAGGACACGGCCAGTTAATCAGGACACATGGCTGGTTCTCAAGAATTCATTAGACTTAGTAATTTTTAGGAACAACACGAGCCCCACTCAATCGAACTTGGGTAAATTGAGTTCGAGAGAAACTGATCCGTTCCACCTTTTCACCTCCTCGTGGATTTAAATTGCCTTTTTTGAAAGACAATTGTGATGTGACATTTTGATGTTAGTACAGATCATGTGTAGTAGTTTGAAGATGTTATGGTATTCCCATTCGCCCTAGTGGAACTCAGTACCGAGCAACAGACAAGTGTACTTTTGCATGTTATGCCCCAATTATCTTGGCGGCCAGAGACTTGTAGGGACGACAACTCATTGTTTGTGGAAAAATTTACAGTAAAAGAAATGAAGGAAAATTAATTTGTATTCCTTTAATCTCAGTTATAATTGGATTTCCTGATTACAAAAGAAAGAAGAATGAATTTGATTCTCCCCTTTGTTTAAAACTGGGTTCTTCTTGGTAGCGATGAAGTACCTCCTTCAAATGTTTGCGTCGAATTTGCTCTCCGTTGACGATCCGACCGTCTTATCTCAAAGGAACAATGAACTTTCGGGATAAGTTTGGTGAATAACTCTTAACGAGTTTAAGAACTCAGAACGAGTTAGAACTCTGTGAAAAGAGTTGTTAAAACCGAATAATCGGTTAACAAGCCAAGATGAATTTGTTTGTTGCTGAAGAATCTTCCAAGCTACGCCCAAAACAGAATTGAACTGCCTTGATGCTGTTGATCTCCAAGGGAATCCTCTTAACCTGATCTACTTTCCTCTCCGAACTGATTTGATTCTGCCCACCTTTGCTGCCAATTCTTCGTTCCAAAAAAGCCAGCCCTTACTCGGTTGAGTTTGTTGAGTTTTTATAGGTGGATAAGAGGTTACAACTGCCCTCTAAATTTGCTCCTATGTGGGCGTGATTTCCTCAGATCATAGGGAAAACGGTTCTGAAACCATTCGACTCGTGTTTGAACGAGTCAATCACCCAATCTGGTGTTCCGGACCCTAACTTCGCGTCTTAGAATTGAGACGTGGAGTTGGGTGTTAACTGAATGTTAAAAACGCGAGGGCCGCTCGCGTTTCACCTGTTGTAGTTTGGAAACGCGGGGGTCGCTTGCATTTCAAGAATCATAACGCGGGGATGAATTCCGCGTTTTAGAAGGGGTTGGTTGACTTATAACCTCTTCTGTAGAGCGTTGTAAGGATTATTGTTCAGTAATCCTTGCTTTAGCTGTTGTGGGGTGTGAAAGTCATCAGATTGTAACTTTCACTGTTGATTGTGAAGACTGCTGAATAGAGTTTTCATCAGTTGTCAGAAGTATTGTTGAATTGTAACTCTTCCCGGTCTATGTGAAAAGTCTTCCATTTGCAGCTTTCGTTTGTTGGCATGAAAGCTATCTGATTGTAACGTTCATTGTTAGAGTTTGATGGGGATCAGCTATGCATTGTGATTTTTAGACAGCCTACAGAACCCCCTCCAAAGTTTTTGAAAGTTCACGGTTGACTGGGATGAATTTTCGGAATACTTTAGATCCCAAAATTTAGTTGATTGATTGTTCACTCCGTCTGATTTGAAGACATCGCAAACCTGGTTGTTGGAATGTTGAAATTATGTTACCTCAAACCAAACAATGTAACTTTTGTGTCTTGATGACAATGAACTTAGTCAAACAAGCTAAAATCCAAGTCATTGCTGATGATTGTGCCTAGGTGTTTGAAATACTTTACTCAATCTACGATGAGGTGTATTCATCGGATCTCGTCTGGATCCTTAAGATACTCCACTTGATCTGCGATGAGGTGTATTCATCGGATCTCGTCCGGATCCTTAAGATACTCCACTTGATCTGCGATGAGGTGTATTCATCGGATCTCGTCCGGATCCTTAAGATACTCCACTCAATCTACGATGAGGTGTATTCATCGGGTCTCGTCTGGATCCTTTAGATACTCCACTCGATCTACGATGATGTGTATTCTTTTATCCAGAGAGTTATTGTAGGCATTGATGAACACTCGAAATGCAGCTTTCAGCTTCATTGATCTTGGTGGGAATGTTAAGCAATTTAGAAGAATGAGTTGCGCGCGATTCCTATCTTCATTAATCTTTGTTGGGATGTTAAGCCACTTAGAAGAATGAGGTGTGCGTCGCTCCTGTCTTTATTCGTGTTTATAGGAATGTTAAGCCACTTAGGAGAATAAGGCACGCATCGCTTCTGTCTTCATTCGTCTTGGTTGGGATGTTAAGCCACTTAGAAGAATGAGGCGCGCGTCGGGTTGAGCCTGACGATTTTAGTGTTATTGACTGTAATCTATCTGTACTCATCCAATAGACTCCACAGCGGAGTCGTCTGTTTCTTATCGGCTTTGGTCACCTTGATGACCGCTATTAGCTTTTCTTTTATTTATTTGGAGCTGTGCCGTAGCCTTGGTTATCGAGATGCTGCTATTATAGCGGTCCAAATGCATATATGAATTCCGCATTTAGGGATTGGAACACGTGGGTGAAATCCGCACTTGAGAACTAGAACGCGTGGATGAATTCCGCGTCTGGAAGTTCAATCAACTCGAACGCTGAAATTGCGTTTGGGCGGGATTCTGGCCTAGAATCTCGTCCCGATTTGACAGCTCATAGCTGTCTATAAATAGACCGCTAGGGGTCAAATCAAGAGTCATTCGACTCTTCTTGAAACTTTAACGAAAATTTTCGTTCTCATCTCCGGCAAGCACTGTTCCTCTTCCTCGTTGACCAGAATCAATGGCGCCCAAGAAGAAAGCTGCCTCTCGCCCCTTCAGGCCCGTCGTCAGCGCGGCTCAAGGCTTGTTGCCACCCGCGTCAGTCGACGGTGCTGAGGTTCAAGCTGGCGTACCACCGCCTAAACTCCCTCTAATAGGTGGTGAGTATGATTTTTGTAGTCGCCAAACTTGTTGCAACAAGTTTTGATCTTTGGATCAACGAGGAAACTCGTTTCAATAACGTGGAGTTGGGACTCTGTCGTTTGGTATTTTCAACGCGGAGTTCAACCTCTACATCCGATATTTTCGATGCGGGGCTCTATCTTCGCGTCTGAGATTTTCGACGCGAGGCTAGATCTCCGCGTCTCATATTTTCAACGCGAGGTTCGATCTCCGCGTCTAAGATTTTCGACGCGAGGTTTGATCTCCGTGTCTAAGGTTTTCGACACGAAGTTCGATCTCTGCGTTTAAGATTTTCGACGCGAGGTTCGATCTCTACGTCTAAGATTTTCGACGCGAGGTTCGATCTCCGCGTCTATGATTTTCGATGCGAAGTTCGATCTCCGCGTCTAAGATTTTCGACGGGAGGTTCGATCTCCGCGTCTAAGATTTACCTTTGCATTGTCTAACTCTTTCCTTTATTTTGTAGTGCGTCATACCAACGAGCCTTTCCCTTTCCGCCATCATTTTGGACATGAAGGTGGCGTGGATCTAAACATGACATGTAATCTACGCTAAGAACTCCCGGTTTTTAGGATTACCGAGAAGAGTCGTGTGAAAATGATTACCCAGGCTTCTCCTGACACTCTTAGGATATTGGTTACGGATGCTAGACTTGAGAACCTGAGCCGTAAACCGATAGTCAAACCAGGATTCCTCTTCGGGGATTTTGTTAACTTTGAAGCAGGCATTGCTTATGATGGGGACTACAAATGGCTGCGAAAAGTTAGAGACCACAGTCTTTTCTTGCCTAATATGGAGAGAATGTTCCCCATATCATATTTTCAGTGCGCTTCCATCCCAAGGCGTATGGATTGGAACATTGTTAAGGATCAGGATGGAGTTGTTCTCGGAACCCTAACTTTTCACGGAGTCCGCACAGTTGGTTATAACAGACAGTGACAGCTTTACGACCAGGCCTGTTCGACAAAGAATACCCGGTCAGTGAAGTGGCCAGCCCGGAAAATACTTTTGTCAAGAAGTTTATGGCGAAGAAAGGAGAATTTCCCGCACATGGATTTAGAACTCCTGGTTGGGTTCATTCTCTGGTGACAGGGTGGTGGACCCGGATGACCAACTTTGTTCTGGAGGAATTGGAGGCACCTCTTACTCGAGCTGGATTGAAGATTCCGTTACGGGCTACTAAGTTCAGGATCGTCCAGAGCCATTTTCATTTCTTCTCTATATTAGAGAGGTACAACCCTGAGACTTGCACTTTCTTCACCCCGGTGGGGGAGTTAGGCTTCGCTCTTCACGAGATGCATGAAGTCTCAGGTCTTCTTCTTGGGGATTTACCATATGAAGGATTTGTTGCGGGATCAACGGAACTTAAAATTTTAAAGAAGACCAGCCCCGAAGTTTACTCCACTCTCTGGGAAGTCATGTGTCACTTCCACATTTGTATGCAGCAGACGTGGGCTCGTGGAGGCGGTATCAAACAAGTGTCTTGGACGGAGTATTTATTCCAGAACCTGACTAATAAGGGAGCTTTGGTGACCAGATTGTCTGCAAGCACTTTGGAGGAGGTTCAAGCCCGAATCGACGCTGCTATCTCCCATTATACCATTGAGGCCAAGGAAGATATTTTCCCGGCTCATACGGAGTTTGAAAGCTTCCACTATCAAGCTCTGATTCCAATTTCAGATACGGCACTGTTGGCTGGATTCTTGATGCTGTGGCTCAAGCGGTGCGTCATTCCTACCAGGCCAATTGATGCTCTCGCTGTTGAGGTGATCTACCCAGCTGTTCTTTTGGCACACGGGAGGCCATTGAATCTGCTTTATGCCATGGTAGGTTGCTTGTAGAACAGGCTGCGTGAGTTGGCCGTGGATTTTATTGATGTTACAGAGGTGAAGTCTAGTGGCAATAAGACTTTTAAAACTCCCAATCCCCGGATACCATTGCCTTATACTTATCTGATGGCTTAGTATGTGCTTCACTGTCCTCCCCTAAGGAGTGTAGCCTCTTCCCCAGGAGACTCATTCATCCCGTTTGTGCAACGACTAGAATCTACAAAATGGGAGGGGAGTTATATGGTTAGAATTCGCCAGATCTTATCGCGAGACACCCACTACCACATTTTCCGTTGTTTTCCCGATTTTGAAGGCGGGGGTCTATGGAGCAGAGTATCAGGACGTGGCGGGTCCTAACGGATTCACCCAGCTGAGCGGGGGTGTTTTTCATTGGCTCCTCTCTATTAGGCCAGGCTACTTGATCTTCCGGCAAGGCGACAAATGTTTCCTAGAGCCCTACTAACCCTATAGGCTCGCTCGCTAATTTGGATACGATCAGCTGTATGTTGGGAACCCTCGACCTCAGCTCTCAGTTATGAGCAACTTATATGAAGGGGCCAGGGCTTGGTACTATTCCGTGGCAGGTTGTACCAAAGCCATCTTCAAGCTTCCCCACAAAACACCCAACTCTTACACTTCCATGAGCTTCTGCAACTGGTACTTTGCCGCTTCCCAGACTCCTAATTACAACTTGAATACGTCTTGTCTGAAAGACATCAGACGTATGTATGCTTCAAGGAGGGGGTCAAAGACATCCCGCCTGAAAGGAATTGACGAGTTTTTATCCATTGAGGACCCTTTTGCTGGACAGGAAGAGGAGCAATCAGCTGAGCCTGCTCCAGTGGAGGAACCCCGGGTGGTAAATTCTTCTGCAACAAGGGTGGCCGGGAAGATAAAACTCTTGGCGGATGAAGCTGGTCAATACGATAAGCAGATCCGTCGGAAATTGATGGTTGGGTCTTCCCCTAGCAAAGGCCCGCAGAAACCAAAATTGATGGCCGACGCTATCCGAGATGCAGAAGAAGAAGAAGAGCATGAATCCTTGGTTGCAGGTCTGCCCCATAGAACTGGGCTCCGTTCGCATGGCCCGGCCTTATCGAGTGAAGCTTCCTCTCACCATCCTTCCGAGGATGAAGAGGGTGAATTAATGGCTACAGATGCGGAATCTGCTCTAGCAGCAGACCCTTCCAAGGCTCCTGTATTAGAACCAAGGGGTCTTAAAGAGAATCCATCCCCTCCTCTTTCAGCACTAATGCCATCGGCTGGCGGTTTAGGTCTTAGTCCTACAACAGGACTTATGACCAAATTGGCAGCTGACACAAGTCTTCCTGAGTCTTCAGCTATACGTGATGACGAAGAAGAAGTGGATTATGAAGGCTCCTCAACTGGTGAGGCAGCTGATGAAGATAGATGGAATGAGGATGCTGAAGTTGGCCACATGCCAGGTGATGGTGAAGATGACGAAGGACATGATTCCATGGATGACATCACTACTTTTGATGACGCTCCTAAGGTCCTATCCGATAAAGCATCTGGTTATACCCCTTTTCACATCTTCGGCAAGCCTAGTTTTCCTCGAATTCTTCCGCACATTCTTTCCGCGTTCCGACCCTTTTTTCGTGCAGGTTCACATCCTCCCAAGACCACCACTGCTTCTCCTCCTACGGAGCATCAGCTTGTGCAGGTGTCAGCTCCTTTGCAGGAGTAACATTAGCCTGGCTCATCTACGGTAGTTGCTTCACCAGCAGCATTA
This sequence comes from Asparagus kiusianus, assembly GCA_022839385.1. Classification (NCBI taxonomy): domain Eukaryota; kingdom Viridiplantae; phylum Streptophyta; class Magnoliopsida; order Asparagales; family Asparagaceae; genus Asparagus; species Asparagus kiusianus. Next base: position 657,390 of record BQKN01065863.1, on the reverse strand, counting down.
TCCGGGACTATCATTGTGACCCCTCCTCCGGAATCATAGCTCGTGCAGGCATCAGATTCTCTGCAAGAGCAGCCCTTGCTTGCCTCGTCCGCAGCAGCTGCTTCGCCTGCAGCATTGATGAAGATTTCACTTACACCAATAGGGGCACGTCCAAGCACATCTCAGGCAAGGGCAATGATGGCTTTGACCTCAAGTCCTTCGCAATTGAATGTTTCGACTGCTTTTACAGCTTTAGCACCCGAATCTCCTGCACCAGTCTCAATGGCTAGGGGAGTACCCCCGAGTGTTGTTTCAAGTCTCGCGGGCGCACCTGAATTCCTTCAAATTTCTTTGGTGTATTTGAACAGCCTCGCGAAGAAGGTAATTGAATATATGGTGAGTGGTTAGGGAACTTTTAACTCCTTCCGACCTCTTCTAGAGGCAGGCTTAAATGGAGTTAGAAGTGTGGGAAACACTCCGTGGTTCGAGCATTGTTCAGAGATTATTCTTCGTTTGGAAGAACAGTTACAACACTTTGAAGCCTTGGGTCGCAGAGAACTTCAACCATAGATTATATCAACTTTGGCTGGCCTTCAAGTTGCAGAAGTGGCTCGCCGAGAAGTGATGGAGCGGGACCTAGCTGAAAGAGAGCGTCAGGTCACGGAGCTTCGCGAGCTTAATATTTGAAAACGAGAGGAGTTAGAACTCTCGACTGCTTCTATGAACTCGCTTCGTAACAGACTTGTTGAAGCCGAAGCTGAGGTTCTGCGACTAAAGGCTGAACTTTCTCATGAGGAGAACATCGTCAATATCCTTAGTACCCATAATGCAAACGGTGATTTGGAGTATCACACCCAGGCTCAAGCTCTGGAACATGTCAGGAATGAGGTGGCGGCCATTATCATACCCAGCGAGGATGAACTACGGGCTAAGGCTGAAGCCATGGTGCGAGCTAGTCACGAGGAGGAGTTAACTGAAGTCAAGACTCAACTCATCTCTTTCGATTTGATGCGCGAGTGAACTTTGCCCTTGTAATGTTCTTTTAACAAGTTTGTCTTGTATCACCTTCTTTTGGCTTTTGAATAAAAAGTGATATTGGTTTCTCATTGTTTCTTGTATTTGTCATGTTTTGATTTTAAGCAAAAAATCACGAGAAATGCCAGTGGTGTAATTCCGTCTTAGCATAGGTTTCCGCAATAGCCCTGATTTAGAAAATTCTCTTTATTATCGTTTAAGATAACTCCAAAAAATTTCCAACTGCTGGGGATAAATACTTTATTATTCTCCCAGAACAGGGTTGACTAGTATAATTCTTCCTGTGTTATCTTTGCTTCAAACACTGAAAGAAGTCTATAAATGCCAGAGCTATAATTTTAACTTGGCGTAGACTTTCTCATAGAATGAGATCCAAAAATTTCCTTTATTATCACTAAGGATAATTCTGGAGAGAGTTAAATCCACTGGGGATTTTATGAGAACACTTTTTATATAGAGGGATCAAAAAACGTTCAAATGGGGGGGGGGCTTGAACTGTTAGAGGTATGGTGTTAAAATAACAGGAAAAATGCTGCGATCGGGGCAATTTTGTGGACTTATCGTTCTATTGAGGAGAGTCGATAAGTTGATTTTTGTCAGAGGTGTAATTTTAACGTGACAGGAGAAGAATTGCGACCAGGGCAATTTTGAGGACTTACCGCTCTATTGGGGAGAGTCGACAAGTTGATTTTCGTCAGAGGTGTAATTTTAACGTGACAGGAGAGGAATTACGATCGGGGCAATTTTGAGGAATTACCGCTCTATTTGGGAGAGTCGATAAGTTGATTTTTGTCATATGTGTGATTTTAACGTGATAGGAGGGGAAATATTTTAGCGTCTCTTTGGGGAGGACTGCTAAGTGTTTTATCATCAGGGCGATGAATTGTATCACTTATAATTTGAACAAGATTTGGGGAATTTTACTACCCCATTGAAAAGAGTTGATAAATTGGTTATTTGACACTATGCTGAGGAGAGTTGGTAAATTGACCAAGATTTGAATGATTTTGGAGATTTATCGTTCTATTGAAGAGAATCGATAAATGGACCTTGACAGAGGAATTGTAGTCATATTGGTAGTGATGACAACTAAATTCAATCTTTGTGGGGATGATGATCATCTGAGGTGTAATATTAATCTGATGAGTATTTAGATTATGCTAAGGAAATACAGAGTTTTAACAACACTCTGTTAAAAGAATCCATGAACTTAGGGGATAAGTATCAAGGGTAGACTCTTCATTTGGAAGAATTGCAACGCAAAGGTGACTCTTGCGTTTGAGGTTCGAAACGTGAGGTTAAGAACCTTCGTAGCGCTGGTCTGAGCCTTGCACTTGGAAATTTAAACGTGGTTATGAACTTCGCGTTTCGAAAAATGGTTAGGATTTTCTCTTAGAATCCCGTGCCATCTTAACAGCTTGATGGCTGTTATAAATAGACCTGAATAGTCATGTCAAGAGTCATTCGACTACTTCCATTTTTGACTATTTTCAAGAACGAGAACTCTCATTTGATTTCAACAAGATCTCCGACGAACTTCATCTCCTTCGACCGACAACGCCTTCTCCGACCGATTATCGGATCTGGGACTTGGCAGCAAAGGGGGAGATCTTGGAGCATCATAAATTGAGAGATCGACATTCATCCTTTGGAGCATTCCTTGAAGCCTTCGGCCTTGGCTTGAGAACCGATTCTCGGTTCAAATCAACTCTTTTTCAAGAGTTTCCAACTCATTCAGAGTTATCAACTCGTCCAGAGTTTCAAACTTACCACGCAAGTTCTCCACAACGTCAAATCGTGAGGAGAAGACATTGTTCCAGTGAATCAAAACGTCGGATCGTCAACGGAGAGCAAATTCAACGCAAGCATTCGAAGGAGGCACTCCATCGACACCGTGAAGAATCCAGAATTAAACAAAGGGAAGAATCAGATTCATTCTCCTCTCTTTTGTAATCAGGAAATCTAATTGTAACTGAGATTAAAGTAATACAAATCAATTTTCCTTTGTTTCTTTTACTACAAATTTTTCCACAAACAACGTCGTTGTCACCATCGCCGACGCGGGGGCCTCCCTGTTGTGGTTAGTTGTGACCAAAATAACTTGCTTTGGGCAAGTTTTTTGAAAACCCTAGATGGGTTCTTGACAACGAGGAAGATGACTTGTTTCTATTTAATGAAAATGCGGAGTTGGGACTCCATGTTTATCATAAAAAACGTGATGTTAGCCCCAGTGTTTTTTTTAATTCTAAACGTGGGTCCTCGACCTTTGCGTTTGGGATTTATAACGCGAGGCTCGACTCTCACGTTTGAAATTTTCAACGCGAGGTTGACCCTTCGTGTTTTTAATTTTGTATTTACGTTAACAACTTGTTTTTGCTGCTAACCTTTGCCTTTGACTTTTGTAGTGTTTCTTCCAAATGTGCCGCTTTCGCAAGAGTATCACTTTGGGTATATCGGTGGGCCTGACGCGAATGAAGTTTTCAGTCTTCATAGTAGGATTCCACTGTGTACTTTCCCTAACTCGGAGAGAACAGACATGATTGGATTCCCCCGATGCTCTACTCTCAGGGTTTTGATCACTAACTTGGACATGGAGACCCCTATCGGTCGTGCTTAGTTTCCTAAACCAGCAATTATATTCGGAGATCATATAGTAATTGATGACCATCTCATATATGCGGGGGATTCAAAACTACTGTGGAGAGTCGATAACCGTTTCCTCTTCCTCCAAAGTATGAAGAGGATGTATCCGCTCTCGTACTTCTTGAATGTGAGCTGTCGTCGGGGTTTGACTTTTGACATAGTCAAGGAGAAATAGAATGTGTTGTTTGGATTTGGTCGGCGAGCTCGTACACAAATCGGGGGACAACTCAAGGGGTTGTAACCCGGCTTATTTGAGAAGAAGGATCTCGTTCCAGAGGTGCCGCGTCCAGCGAATATCTTCATTCACCAATTCATTGTAGCTCAGGGTGAATTCTCTACCCAGATGTTCTGATCCCCAAGATGGGTTTGTTCTGGAGAAGGAGGTTGGTGGACCCGTATGGTTGACTTCGTTCTTGAGGAGTTTAAGGAACCGCTCGTTCAATCGGGCCTCACAATTCCCGTGCTAGCTCCTCGACGGGGGGTTGTACAAAGTTATCACAATTTCTTCCCTATGTTGGAGAAATATAACCCCGAATACTCTGCGTAGCGCGACTAGATTGAGGGGCGGATGTCAAAAGTCCATGGATTTAAGGCATCTCAACCAGATCCATGTTCACCAAGAGCCAGTCATGTCCAATCATGGACTGGGGGTTCTAGTTCAAACCTCACGATCGGGGAGTAACTCTTCTCGAGTTTCTGCAACAGATTTGAGAGAGTTCATATCAAGAGAAAGACTGATGCAACAAGTCATTCGCTCATTCCAATGTGAACGACTGATTCTTACGGTCCTCTCGAGATGTCAATGCTACTCATATGCGGCCAAACCGTTGGTGTTCAGCCGACCAATGAACGTTGCCTTGCCCAACCAATGATGACGTTCGCACAAGAAGCAGACTTCAGAAGATGAATACTTTGAAGTTACTTACAACATGATCGGCAGAGGGAGATCATCAGTTCCTAGTTCTGATGAGTCAGAGAACGATCAGTCTTCTGGCTTGAAAGACTTCCTGAATAGGTCCGATGGAGTTTATCAACACACTCGGACACAAACAGGAGCCATTCCCTCTGTCAACTATCGGAGGTTAGCTAGAGGAACCAATTCCGATGATGAACACTCAGCCATTGCAGAGTCCCAATCATCAAGCTCTTTTATTAAACGTGAGAGCTCTGCTTATATGACGGGAAACCATGAAGATCTCACGAAGAGACTTTACGAGTAGGAGGCCATGCTCAAATCTCAGCAGGAGGCCATCAATGAACTCCTGGCTCTGTTAACTCAACTCATCGCAGACAAGGCCAAATCTCAGGAGACAGATTCGCCGTTTAGGCAAGAATCTTCCCGAAGGAGAGAAGCGTTCCCGACCTCACACAAGCAAAGGGAAGGGAAAAGTGGTTGATGACACGGCTTCTGACCAAGAAGCCCACAACCTAGAATCTTCCTCTGATGATGTAAGAGAGACGGAGAACGAGCAGAATCTCCAGTCTGCCAAAATAAAAGAATTAGAAGCCCGCCTCAATGCCATTGCCAATAGAAGCGAGCTCCAAGACGAGGGAGTTGTCAGACCCTATCCTGCTGAATGGGATGCAACCCCTTATCCTCCAAAATTCGAAGTCCCGACGCTACAAACTTTTGATGGCACGGGATCACCGAACCAACATATATCATTTCAAATCACAGACTGGGAATGTGATATCAATTGACGCCATACTGGCTCGATTATTTATTGGCACCCTCAAGGGAGTTGCCTTTGAATGGTTCAGAAAATTGCCTACGGGGTGTATCCAAAAGTGGGCAGATCTAGAGAGACTCTTCCTGTTAAGATTCTTTGAAGAGGATACAAAAGTCTCCATCCATACCCTTCTCGCCACTAAGCAGAAGAAGAGGGAGTCCGTCAAAGATTTCGTCAAGAGGTTCCGAAGCATGGCTCTTCGATGCCCGACAGGTATGACACAGTCTACCTTAGTAGAGACCTGTCGACATAACTTGCAGATCGACCTTCTAGCACAAATGAGGGTTACAGAATACCGTTCCTGGAGACAACTAATCTCTCAAGAAGAACAGGCTTAAAAGATTATTGTCAGGGTCAAAGCTGAAGAACAAAGTAGGCAGGATCCACCTGAGCAATCGGACCAAGCTCAATCTTCTCAGTCAGAAGGGGAAGATACCACGGCCACTGAAGCTAATCCTCTTTAGTAGGATGGTAGGTCCAACAACTATCACGTTAACAATTACCTCTGATAGTCAAACTCGTTAGATAATGGCCCACTAGGCGATGTGCCATGTCTATCCTTTTTCTCCCTGCACTTGTTCAAGACTGGGGGTTGGTTTATTTGTAGTACGTTCGATTATGAGCAATAAATTTTCTGAGTTGTCATGTTTAATAGAACACCTCTGTCAACCATGAAATCCATCAAAACTATCACGTTAACAGTTACCTCTGATAGTCCATTCCCTCCAAATTCTCCTGCCAATCCTCTTCAATAGGATGACAGGTCCACAAAACTATCATGTTAATGGTTACCTCTGATAGTCCATCAACTTACCAATCCTCTTCAATAGGATGGTGGGTCCACCAAAACTATCATGTTAATGATCACCTCTGATAGTCTATTTTCTTCAAATTCTCCCACCAATCCTCTTCAATAGGATGGTGGGTCCACCAAAACTATCACATTAATAGTTACCTCTGATAGTCCGTCAACTTGCCAATCTTCTTCAAGTAGGATGGCGGGTCCACCAAAACTATCACGTTAACAGTTATCTCTGATAGTCCGTCAACTTGCCAATCTTCTTCAAGTAGGATGGAGGGTCCACAAAAAAACTATCACGTTAATGATCACCTCTGATAGTCCATTTCCTCCAAATTTCCCTGTCAATCCTCTTCAAGTAGGATGGCGGGTCCACCAAAACTATCACGTTAATAGTTACCTCTGATAGTCCATTAACTTACCAATCCTCTTCAAGTAGGATGACGGGTCCACAAAACTATCATGTTAACAGTTACCTCTGATAGTCAAACTCATCAGATAATGGCCTACCAGGTGATGTGCCTCTGTTCCGACTTCATGGATAGTGTCCCACTAGGTGATGTGCCTTTTCCCTCTCTTTTTCTTCCCCTGCTAAGTCTTAATCAAGACTGAGGGTTGGTTACTTAGAATCTATTAGATTAAGAGTAACGAATCTTTCACATCGTCGAGATGACATTACACTTCTGACGATCATCACCCCCACAGAGTATGAATGTAGCTTGCATCACTCCCAATTTGTCACATTAACAATACACCTCTGACAATCAACTTATCAATCATTGTCAATAGGATGATAGGTCCTCGAAATTGCTCAAATCGTAATCTTCCCCAGCAAGACACTAAGTCTTCAAAATCAGAACTCATCGTTCCTGATGATAAACTCACCTAGCAAGTTTTCCCAGCGAGACACTAATTCCCAAAATCTTGTGCAAATCACAAGTACATATTCTTTTGTCATGTTAATATCAAAGCTCTGACAAATTCACTCATCAATCCTCTTCAATAGGATGATAAGTCCACAAAGTTACTCCAATCGCAACACATTCTCTTGTCACGTTAACATCATACATCTGACAATCTACTTATCAATACCCGTCAATAGGATGATAAGTCCACAAAGTTGCTCCAATCGCAACACATTCTCTTGTCATGTTAACACCATACCTCTGATAATCCACTTATCAATCCTCATCAATAGGAGGATAAGTCCACAAAGTTGCTCTAATCGCAACACATTCTCTTGTCATGTTAACACCACACCTCTGACAAAATCCACTTATCAATCTTTTAATAGGATGATAAGTCTACAAAGTTGCTCCGATCGCAACAAATTCCTGTCATGTTAATATCAAACCTCTGACAAATTCACTTATCAATCATCTTCAATAGGATGATAAGTCCACAAAGTTGCTCCAATCACAACACATTCTCTTGTCACGTTAACATCATACCTCTGACAATCCACTTATCAATCTTCGTCAATAGGTTGATAAGTCCACAAAGTTGCTCCAATCGCAATACATTCTCTTATCACGTTAACATCATACCTCTGACAATCCACTTATCAATCCTCGTCAATAGGATGATAAGTCCACAAAGTTGCTCCAATCGCAACACATTCTCTTGTCACGTTAACATCATACCTTTGATAATCTACTTATCAATCCTCGTCAATAGGATGATAAGTCTATAAAGTTGCTCCAATCGCAACACATTCTCTTGTCATGTTAACACCACACCTCTGACAATCCACTTATCAATCTTTTTCAATAGGATGATAAGTCTACAAAGTTGCTCCGATCGCAACAAATTCCTGTCATGTTAATATCACACCTCTGACAACCAATCAACTTATCGGCTCTCCTCAATAGAACGATAGGTCCTCAACGTTGCTCCGATCACAACACCTCTAACTTATCGACTCTCGTCAATAGAGCGATAGGTCCTCAAAGTTGCTCCGATCGTAACACTTCCAACTTATCGACTCTCCTCAATAGAGCGATAGGTTCTTAAAGTTACCCTGATCGCAACATCTTCCTGTCACGTTAATATCACACCTCTGACAAAATCCACTTATCAATCTTCTTCAATAGAATGATAAGTCCACAAAGTTGCTCCGATCGCAACAAATCCCTGTTAAGTTAACATCACACATCTGACAAAATCCATTTATCAATCCTCTTCAATAGGATGATAAGTCCACAAAGTTACTCCGATCGCAATAAATTCCCGACAAAATTAACTTATCGACTCTCTTCAATAGAGCGATAGGCCCACAAACCTATCAAGTTAACATTACACATCTGATGACAAAATCAACTTATCGACTCTCTTAAATAGAGCGATAGGTCCACAAACCTGTCAAGTTAACATCACACCTCACGACCAAATTAACTTATCGACTCTCTTCAATAGAGTGATAGGTCCATAAAATACTGTTAGTTTAACATCACACATCTAATAGTCAAACCCCCAATGAGCTTGTTAATCATTTTTTAACAAGAATAGCAAGTTTTCATTATAAAATCCCCAGTGGATTAAAGATTTTCTGAAATTATCCCAGTGATAATAAAGAAAGTTTCTGAATTTCACTCTAAGTGAAAATTCACGCCAAGTTAATGCTACACCTCTGGCACTTCCAATTTTCTTTTAGTGTTTCAAGTGAAAATATAACACAGGAAGAAACAGTGGCAAAGTCTACGTATTCAACATCGTAGCACTAATAATCCATGTCTTACACGTATGGGGGACTTTATCTCGATCCATAATTAGAGATAAGTCTACGCCTAACACGCGTTCCCGGACATCAAAATCCATGCCTCACACGCATGGGGGACTTTATCTTGACCCCTAATTAGAGATAAGTCTACGCCTAACACGCGTTACCGGTTAGTCTTTTACCGTATAAAGGACATCAAAATCCATGCCTCACACGCATGGGGGACTTTATCTCGATCCCTAATTAGAGATAAGCCTACGCCTAACACGCGTTACCGGTTAGTCTTTTCCCGTGAAAATGACAAAGTTTATGTATTCAAAATCATAGCATCAAGCGTAAGAGGGTTCATTCTCTTAGCACAACGTTACATGTGGAACAGACTTAGACAATCCACATGCTAGCCCGACTCAAACGGTAGTCGGTAAAGGCTTATCAAATCCGTTGATGGCTGAGGGTTTGCCAAAAATCCTATGCACGTTTGCAGGCCCATCAGCTTAATCGATGTGAGCCGAGACATAAAACAGATGAGCCAAAGACAAATCTTAAAGACTTAGTCAAAAATGCACAGAAGCCACTTCCATGTCTTAAGTCAAAACGTTGAGGTCAGACCCACGATGCAAAAACCGAATGCCAAAGTCACACCCGTGTTCCAAATTCAACATGCAAGGGTGAGACCCGCATCTCAAGTTCAAAATGCAGGGTCCACCCCCATATTCCAGAAGTAGGATTATGGCGCATACCTTCACACAGGTCCTACGTGGCAAATCCCTTCAACCAAGATGCCTTCGAAGCAAGTGCAGAGAACAAATCCTTTACCACAAGGAATCAACCGCTCAAAGATCAGAGTTGAGATCCAAAGTATTCCGAAAATTCGTCCCAGTCAACCACAAACTTTCAAAAACTTTGGAAGGGGTTCTGTAGGCTGCCTAAAAATCATAATAGATAGCTGATCCCCATCAAAACACCGATGATGGAAGTTACACACTGACTACTTCCAGAAGATTATAATTTGAAGACTTTCACGTAGATTGATAAAGGTTACAATCTGACGACCTTCGCAACAACTGATGAAAGCTCTAATCAACAGCCTCCACAATCAACATCGGGAGTTACAATCTGACGACTCTCACATATCAAAGAGCTAAAGCAAAGATTACAAAACGACGATCTTTGCAACGCTCTGATAGAAAGAGACTACAAATCGATAGTCTCTTCAAACCAAGACGTGGAAGTCCTCCCCGCGTACCAGCATCAAGACGCACCGCGTTCATGGCCACGAACGCAGCTCAGACGCAGCTTCTAACGCTGCCAACGCAGCTCCCAAATCGCTACAAACGCAGCTCAGACGCAGCTTCCAACGCTGCCAATGCAGCTTCCAAATCGCTACAAACGCAGCTCAGACGCAGCTTCTAACACTACCAACGTAGCTTCCAAATCGCTGCAAACGCACTTCCAGATGCTGCGTCCGAGCTTCCACATGCTGCGTTCGAGCTTCCAGACGCTGCGTCCAAGCTTCCAGACGCTGTGTCCAAGCTTCCAGACACTGCGTTTGAATGCAGAATTCATGCTAGAACGCGGATTTTGCGTTTGACTCGTTCAAACACGAGCTGAACGGTTTCAAAACCGTTTCTCACGATCTGAGGGGATCATAACTTCACTCAGGAGTGATTTTAGGGGTGGTTACATCCCATTATCCCTATTTAGGAGTGAATTAAGGGGGCGGTTACACCCCTTAATCCCCTATAAATAACTAAGAAATCAGCTTAGTTCGGATCTTTTCTCTGGCTGGCATTTTTAGATCTGGGACTTGGCAGCAAAGGGGGAGATCTTAGAGCATCATAGATTGAGAGATCGGCATTCATCCTTTGGAGCATTCCTTGAAGCCTTCGGCCTTGGCTTGAGAACCGATTCTCGGTTCAAATCAACTCTTTTTCAAGAGTTTCCAACTCATTCAGAGTTATCAACTCGTCCAGAGTTTCAAACTTGCCACGCAAGTTTTCCACAACGTCAAATCGTGAGGAGAAGACATTGTTCCAGTGAATCAAAACGTCGGATCGTCAACGGAGAGCAAATTTGACGCAAGCATTTGAAGGAGTCACTCGATCGACACCGTGAAGAGCCTAGAATTAAACAAAGGGGAGAATCAGATTCATTCTCCTCTCTTTTATAATCAGGAAATCTAATTGTAATTGAGATTAAAGTAATACAAATCAATTTTTCTTCGTTTCTTTTACTGCAAATTTTTCCACAAACAACGTCGTTGTCACCATCGCCGTCGCGGGGGCCCCCCTGTCGTGGTTAGTTGTGACCAAAATAACTTGCTTTGGGCAAGTTTTCTAAAAACCCTAGATGAGTTCTTGACAATGAGGAAGATGACTCGTTTCTGTTTAATGAAAATGCGGAGTTGGGACTCCATGTTTATCATAAAAAACATGATGTTAGCCCCAGTGTTTTTTTTAATTCTAAACGTGGGTCCTTGACCATTGCGTTTGGGATTTATAACGCGAGGCTCGACTCTCGCGTTTGAAATTTTCAACGCGAGGCTGACCCTTCGTGTTTTTAATTTTGTATTTACGTCAACAACTTGTTTTAGCTGCTAACCTTTGCCTTTGACTTTTGTAGTGTTTCTTCCAAATGTGCCGCTTTCGCAAGAGTATCACTTTGGGTATATCGGTGGGCCTGACGCGAATGAAGTTTTCAGTCTTTATAGTAGGATTCCACTGTGTACTTTCCCTAACTCGGAGAGAACAGACATGATTGGATTCCCCCGATGCTCTACTCTCAGGGTTTTGATCACTGACTTGGACATGGAGACCCCTATCGGTCGTGCTCAGTTTTCCAAACCAGCATTTATATTCAGAGATCATATAGTAATTGATGACTATTTCATACATGCGGGGGATTCAAAACTACTGTGGAGAGTCGATAACCGTTTCCTCTTCCTCCAAAGTATGAAGAGGATGTATCCGCTCTCCTACTTCTTGAATGTGAGCTGTCGCCGGGGTTTGACTTTTGGCAAAGTCAAGGAGAAAGAGAATGTGTGGTTTGGATTTGGTCGGCGAGCTCGTACACAAATCGGGGGACAACTCAAGGGGTTGAGACCCGGCTTATTTGAGAAGAAGGATCTCGTTCCAGAGGTGCCGCGTCCAGCGAATATCTTCATTCACAAATTCATTGCAGCTCAGGGTGAATTCTCTACCCAGATGTTCAGATCCCCAGGATGGGTTTGTTCTGGAGAAGGAGGTTGGTGGACCCATATGGTTAACTTCGTTCTTGAGGAGCTTAAGGAACAGCTCGTTCAATCGGGCCTCACAATTCTCGTGCTAGCTACTCAACGGGGGGTTGTGCAAAGTTATCAAAATTTCTTCGCTATGTTGGAGAAATATAACCCGGATAGCTGCATATTCTTCACTCCTATAGGGGAGTTAGGTTTTGCTCTCCATGAGATGCAAGCAGTATCGGGGTTGCCGTTTGGTAGAATGCCATACGAAGAGTTCATCCCTACCATCGAGGAGCTTTCCCTGTTGAGGGCGGCGCACCCAGAAGTTTATGCTACTTTCTGGGAGTTGATGTGTCACTTCCATATATGTGCTCAAGTTTTTGGGATGCGTGGAGGGGGCATTATGCATACCGCGTGGGCGGACTACCTCTTTCAGAACCTAAGCCGAAAAGACGTAGCCGTATCTCGTGTTGCAGCCATTTCTCCTAAGGACGCCAAAGGCCGAATTAAGGCTTCTAGTGCTACTTACAAGACGGAGCATGCGGGGGATGATTTTGAGGCTGGTGTTGAATTTGAAAGTTTTCACTACCAGGCCACAGTTCCTATTTCTGACACGGCTCTTCTTGCTAGCTTCTTCATGATCTGGTTGAAGCGGTGTGTAGTACTGTCGAAGCCAGTAGAGGCGATATTAGCCGAAGTTGTGTACCCAGCTGTTTTGTTAGCACATGGGAGACCTATGAGCCTTCTCACTGCTATGATAAGCTGCATACAGAATGGCTTAAGGATGTTGACCTCCGAACTTCTCGGCACCCCGGGAATTATGGCTGCTGGGAAGAAAGCCGGGAAAGCTCCTCAACCACGTATATCGATGCCGTATACGTACTTGGTGGCCTAGTTTGTGCTACATTGCCCCTCGTTAATGATGGGGGTATCTGACGATGATGACGCTTACGTTCCCTTTGTATAGAAATTGGAGTCGACCACGTGGACTAATTCTTACATAGTCAGGGCTCGACAGCTTTTGTCATGGGGGGACAATTACAGAATTTTCTGCTGTGTTTCTAATTTTGACGGAGCTGATGAAGAGAATGCCCGCTTCATGGACGTGCTTTTTGAGGGCTCGTCTTCTTTGGAAGAGGGCACATTTAGATGGCTTCTTATGATCAGGTTAGGTTATCTGGTCTATCGCTTGAGGGAGAAGTGCATCATTGAGCCTTACATGCCTTCTAGATTCGCCAGACAATTTGGATATGACTAACTCTATGTTGGCAATCCTAACCCGGCGTTGGCTCAAGTTGGGAATTTGTACGAGGGAGCTCGCGCATGGTACTTCTTCTCTGTCGGAGGGACCCATGCGCATTTTACTTTACCCAATTCACCACCTGGCTGTTCTACTGTTACAGATTTTCGCCACTGGTTTGATGAAGCTTCTCGAATCCCAGAATACGACATCTATGCTTCATGCATAAACGAGATTCGGGAGTTGTATAAATCGAGAAGCCGTTCTACCAAGACTCGTTTAGCAGGAATAGAGGAGTAACTTTCCTGTGAACGAGAAGCAGACGGAGCAGTTGAAGCCCTGAATGAGTTGTCCACTATTGAAACTTCTAAAGAAGAGGCTCCTACGGGGGCAGAAGAGGGGTCGTCAATTGCTGACTCTCCTAAAGACAAGGCGGTTGAGGAAATTCCTACAAAAGCGTCTATTCCTGAACCTCGTTCCTTGAGATCAGGTAAGAAGGCTCTTTCCGCTGCCGAGGAAGGCGAATACGATAGGAGAATTCGTAAACGAATACTTGTCATGGCCAAAAATTCAAAGAGGGCCAAGTTAATGGGGGATGCGATGAAGTCTGCGCCTGTTGCGCGTTTGACTGATAGAGAGGACGAAATGCCCCAATTGATCCCTTCTATTCCTGAGGATGTTGGAGGCGAAGAGATATTGCCCGTTGAGGGTTCTGAATTCGCTTCTCCTCCTCTTACTTGGGACCAAAGTACGTATGAAGGCTATCCTTCCGAGGTTGCTCTTCTACCTGCTCAGGATGAATATACGGGTCCAATCTATCCAACCGTTTCTCCTCCACGCTCGAGAGCTCTGAAGAAACTAATTGAGGAATTGGAGCACTGGATACAGACGACTATTGATATTGTTAGTGTCGGGGGTGCTTCCTTTGAGGATTGTGAACCTATCCTGACCAAGTTTTTAGACAAAATCAAGGAGAAAGGGGATGTGTCATGGACTGAGCACTGTAAAGGGAGTATCATCCTCTTGAAGGCAGAGTTGGCAGCTTTCAAAGAGCTGCAGCGCACCAATCTGGACTCTGAAGTGGAGCCGACTCTCTCCCTGGCTACGATCTCAAGGGCACATCACCAATGGACCCTTCGCAAGGACTTGTCTGATAAAAAGGCCCGCATAACGATCTTAAGGAAGCAGCACTCTCAAGCATATGCTAATATCAAAGGTGTTGCTTCTGACATTCGTGCCATTGAAGAAGCTATTACTCGATTAGAGGCTGAGTTGGACCAGAAGAAAGCCCAGTTGGCTCAATATGAGGATGTCAGAAAAGGGCTTGAGCTTCAAAGCGGCCAGATTTATACGGATTTTTGCCGTACACTCCACGTGGCTGAAAGGATTCGAAGAGATATTATTGCTGCTGCCCCTGTCGAAGCAGAACTCAGAAGGGAGATCAAAGAACAAGTTCGAGCAGCTCACCAGAATAAACTTTTTGCCTTCAAGTCCAGGCTGAAATCTCTTAAGTTGATGAAGCCTGATGTTTAGATTTTGTACTATTTTTTTTGACTAAGGAATTTTGTATCATTTTCATTTTGATCATCGTCACTTTGTATTCAAATTAACAATATTGAATGAAAACGATATCATTTTCCCTTTCATCATCTCTTTTGTCGAATTCTATTTCAAGACAATCAAAAGTAATGCGAATGTTGTAAGTGTAGTATAAAATCGAAATTCTCTTTATTACTACTTAGAATAATTCCAGAAAATTTCAATCGTCAGAGGTGTAATGTTAACATGACGACATACAAGACAGGAAAATCAATCATTTATTCTCGAAATACACTATGAATTGGCAACCCCTAGCCTGACTCGGCTGGAGTTCAGGGGGCTGCATGATTTACGAAAAGTATCTTTTAAAGAACTTCCCATTAATTGGCATCATGAGCCTGTCTCTTTTTTGATTGATGAGGCGATAAGCTCCGTTCGAATAAACCGATTCTATTACAAAGGGCCCTTCCCATTTAGGATTGAACTTCCCTTTGGTTTTGTGTGTCATTACCATGGGTCGTCTGTTGGCCAAGACCAAATCGCCTTTCTTAGAAATCTGTTCTTTAAACTTTTTGTTGTAGGCTTTGGAAATCCAGGCTTGATACAACTCGATCTGCTGCTGAGTTTGAAGTCGTTTGTCGTCTAATGCTTCAAGTTCTCGAAGACGTTGTTGGTATTTCTCTTCTTCTGTCATACCAGTTGTAATCGCGACTCTCAGGGAAGGGATTTGAATCTCTAGTGGTAGTACATGCTCGCAACCGTATACTAAAGAGAATGGTGTAGCTCTTGTAGGGGTCCTCACCGTTGTACGATAAGCCCACAAACATTCGTCGAGTTTTTCGTCCCAATCACGTCGGCTCTTAGAGACGAATATTTTGAGAAGTTTTACAATGGTATTGTTAAAGGCTTCTGCGAGACCATTTGCCAACGGATAATATGCCGTAGAGGCAACGCTTTGGATCCTGAATTTATCACAAAATCTTCGAAACCCAAAACTGACGAATTGTGTCCCGTTGTCGTGAATTATTCGTCTCGGGACTCCAAAGCGATAGATGACGTGATGTTTGATGAACTTAATTATATTTGAAGTCTTGACTTCTTTCAACGGGATTACCTCCGTCCATTTAGAGAAATATCGGTTACAGCCAGAATGAACCGGTGCCCTTTAGAAGTCGGAGGCGAGATTGGTCCCACGACATCCATACCCCACATATCGAATGGCCAAGATGCGGATGTGGAATGTAAGTTACCTGGCGCTTAGTGGATAAAGTCCCCATGAATCTGACATGCATGACAACGTTTAGCGTAGTCAACTGCGTCTGAGAACATTCTTGGTCAATAATAACCAATTCGTCGGAGGCGATCTCCTAACTTAGCTCCAGGCTGATGAGCTCCGCACATTCCGTTGTGAGCTTCCTTGAGGGCCTCTTTTGCTTCCTTCCGAGAGAGGCATCGAAGTAAAACTCCATCATGTGATTTACGATACAAGATTTGAGAAACTGCATCGTAATAGAATCGGAGGGCCTTTCACTTGATAGCAGCCGCCTTCTTAGGGTCATCGGGCAAAATTCCGTATATGGCATAGTCGATATACGGGAATCGCTAATCCCTAGATTCAAGCTCCATCGAGGTTGTACAGACTTCTCCTTTCATTGTTCTATCTGAACTTTCCTCTATAGGATTCTTGGAACAGTATAGCTCGCGTCCCGTGACTGGAATCATTGTTTCAGCCCCTGGTGGCAATGCTAGTGAAGTTACCAACGAGGCTAAAGCGTCTGCATAAGCTTTCTGAGCTCGTGGAATATATCCAATAAAGAAACCTTCAAATTTCTTAGTTTGCTTTAGCACTGCGAAGTAGTATGGGATTAGATCCTTATGACGCACTTCGTATTCCCCTCGGACTTGATTTACGATGAGCTGAGAGTCACCGTAAGCCTCGAGATGCCGGATATTAAGTTCTTCAGCAAATTGCATTCTCAATAGCAGAGCATTATATTCAGCTACATTGTTGGTGTAGGGTTCGATTAGGGAAAATCCTCTTGGGATCACGTGACCGTTCGGAGAGACGAACACCACTCCTACTCCCACAGTAATTGCTCCATGAGGGTTTGATCTAGATGCACCGTCGAAGAATAATTTCTACACTTGCGTAACTTCTTGAGTAACGCAAGCCTCAGCGACTTCATCGGGCAATTCTTCATACAATTTAGATGTCCCTAGCACCGGTGATCAGCTAAGAAGTCTGCTAATGCTTGGCCCTTGACCGCTTTTTGGGGCATGAATTGCATGTCATATTATGATAAGAGGATGGTCCACTTTGCAAGTTAACAATTTAGAGATGATGGTTTCGTCATCAAGACTCTCAAGGGGTTCACCTTAGAGATGACGTGAATTGTTTGTCCAACTAGGTAATGTCGCATCTTCTGAACTGCGAATACTAAAGTGAGACATTCTTTTTTGACCGGGTTATACCGGTGCTCGGCTCCCATCATGGTCCTACTTAAGTAGTAGATGGCTTGCTCTTGTCCTTGATCATTGTTCTGGGCTAATAAAGCTCTAAGAGAATGGTTCATGGCTCTCACATACAATAGGAATGGTTTTCCCGATATTGGGGCCACGAGAACTGGCGGTTGGGTGAGATATTTCTTAATCTCCTCGAATGCTTTTTGGCATTCTTCGTCCCAAACAAAGGACATGCATTTCTTCATAAGCTTAGAGAAAGGTTGGTAGCGCCCTGAGAGATTAGATATGAATCTCCGAATGTAGGCCAGTCTGCCTTGCAAACCTCTGAGTTCTTTGAGATTCTTCGGCGACGGCATGTCTTGGATGGCACGCACTTTCACTGGATCAAGAGAAATTCCCTTGGATGTGACGATAAATCCCAAGAATTTTCCACTTCATACTCCGAGGAACGATTTTGTCGGGTTCATCTTCAGTTGATGTATTCACATGATATCGAACATTGTCTTCAAGTCTGTAAGATGATCACCTTTATGTTGAATTTTTACTGCTATGTCATCAACGTAAAATTCTATCTTCTTACGCAGATGTTCGTGGAAGATAGCATTCATTGCACGTTGATAAGTTGCGCCTGCGTTTTTTAGGCTGAAGGGCATCACCGTGTAGCAATACACCCCCAGTGGAGTTCTGAACGTAGTATGCTTTTTGTCTTCAGGATACATTTTGATTGTATCCGGAGATCCATCCATGAAAGACATCCTTTCATATCCACAAGTATTGTCGATCATGACATCAGTGATGGGAAGAGGAAACTCATCTTTTGGATAAGCTGTGTTAAGGTCACGAAAGTCGATGCATATACAGACCTTACCGTTTTTCTTGGGCACCAGAACAATATTGGCTACCCAGTCCAAGTGTTGTTCCTCTCTAACAAAGCCTGAGTCTATAAGCTTTTTAACTTCTGACTCAATTGATTTCATGATCTCTGGATGAAACCTACGTTGTTGTTGTTTAACGGGTTTTGCATTCAGATCAATGTTGAGACTATGCATGGCCACTTTTGGGTCAAGGCCAAGCATGTCTTCGTAATTCCAAGCGAAGACATCTATATATTCTCTAATAAGAGATATAAGGTCTTCTTTCTCAGATGGTGATAGGCTTTTGCTTATGAAGATCGGTTTAGGTTCGGATTCATCCCCCATGTTGATCTGAATTAAGTTATCTTCAGTAGGTGGTTCGCGTTGTTCGAAACACATATCCCACAATATGTTAAGGCGTTTGATCCACGGGTCATTGGTTGACTCGATCAATTCTTCATTACCTCCTACGTCTTCATCTGGATGACTAGTTGAAACCATGTTCACGGTTAAACTTTTAAAGAAAGGTCCTGACATTGATGTCGGATTCCCATGAGGATGTTCCAGATGAATGGTCCTAACGCAAATAATTACTAATTTCATTTTCTAAAATAGAGGGGGTTGTGACGTAGCCCACACCCCTTTTGTTTTTTTGATAATAATCCGGAGGTTTTTCTTTGGGGGTTAGAGACATTCGGATCGGCGTTCGCCTTCCTTTCCCGAAGTTTAAACCCTATTTTTCGTTAAACTTATATCCCATTCATCAAATATATAGAATTGGGTTCATGGTAATGGAATTAAGGAACTCCATCATCTTCTTCCGAGCTTTCCCGTTTGAGTGGTTCGGGTTTAACTTTACCGAAATGGATCGGCCTCTGCCCTTTCTTTTTGGATGGGACTTTGAAGAAAGCCTTTTGTACATCTTCTGCTTCTTCATCTGATGCGAAGGATGACTTAATTGGCAATGTGAGGGATGCCTCTGCACATAATGTGTGCCACGGGTTGGTACCTGTATTAGTATTATTCTTTATTTGTTCATTATTAGATGACTCATCAGACAAGTACGCCAAAATAAAATCTTTATTAATGCACCATTCACCCTCGCTCGGTACATTATTATGACTTTCATCCTGATCCATTACATTCAGATTCAATTCCCATGGACAATCTTCTTCAGGATCCGGTTCGATGTCAGCTTCGTTACCGCTGTCCACATCTTCTTTCTCCTGGGATTCTAGATAGAAGATGGAGTCGGTGTGAAAATTTTTCACCCCTCGGAAAGGGTACTTTTTTGCAATCAGGGTTCGAACCTCTCCCTCATCATTGGCATACTTCATGATCTGATGTAGGGTAGATGGGACAATGCGGTTTGCATGAATCCATGGCCGTCCTAACAATAGATTGTAAGACATTTCTATGTCTATGATATAACAGGTCACTTCGGACTTAAGATCTCCGATCTGACATCTGAGCTTGATCTTTCCCAGGGGCCGAGTGCTATTGGCGTTGAAACCGAAGATAGTGGTCTGGGTGGTGTTCAACCGATGCATAGGAATCCCTAATACCTGCATGACCCTGTAGGGCATGATGCTGAGCGCTGAACCCGGGTCAACTTGGACACGACTAATTTTGGAGGATCCAATATACCCTGTGTAGTATAGCGGTCTGTCGTGCTTGTGTTTAACCTACATATCTTCCTGAGTAAATGATATGCAGGGTAAACTTCTCGCTGCTTGCAGACATTGTAGGCAAGATTGACCTTCAGAAGCCTCGAAAATCAGAGTGACTTGTGTGATAAAGCTTTCCGTGTCCTTTAAGGCTTCGATTAAAGCTTCCTTGGTAGTTTTGGACAACCTCACGAGCTCATATAGAGTAATCCTAGTCGGTATGTTGGCCAGCTATGCCATGACATTGAATTGGAAAAGAGTGCTCGACTCCCCAAGTTCCTGGTGAAGATTTTTGTTGAACCGGAGCTCCTTTTGTTTCCCTTTATCGACCGGCTTCTTTGGTACAGAACCCCCAGCGTCTTGGGGCTGTTCTTCAGATTCGTGAGCATTCTGGTTGTAGTCCCTCAAATAAGCCTTTCCTGACCGAGTGCCAGGGTTGCCTCCTGGGTATGCCGCCAGGGCAACCCTTCGAGTCGGTAAGATGTTTAAGGTGGTCATCGTTCTCAGTAACGGAGGGCTAATTATGTTGAAAGAATTAGCCTTACCTCCTTTCTTTTTGGACGAGGTGTTCATCCACTATTGGTCTGTCACCAGATCAGGATGGACCCACATGATTTCCCCTTTTACGGTAGTGAAGGGTACTAACCCCCTGTTCTCCTGACTGTATAAGTTAGTATTTTTTAGGCGCATTTCTCCTTTACGAATGGGGACAACGCCATCTGCAGCCGCTACTGGAGAGAAGTCACCGAATTGGATCGCTATCATATTGGTGGATACGGTCTTTTGCTCGGGCTTTAAAGTAAGCACGTTAGCATTCACCAAATTTTGCCGGATGTCTTTAAAGATGTAGCACTTTCTGGTAGGATGTCCTAGGAACCTGTGATAGCGGCAATAATTAGGGTCATTCACCTTCCATGCTTCATCCGGCTTCCTGATTTCGGGAAGCTGTAGCTTGTTATTCTTCCGCAGTAAGTGGAACAAGGTGTCTACATGCTCTTCTTTAAATGAATACTGCTTCAGCGCTCTTTGCTGATTTGGTGTCTTGCCTTGCTTAGCAGGTGGTGATGCTCGCATGTTGGCGTCAGCCGCCAAAGTCTCCTTTCCCTTAGACCGCGGAGCATTATGCTGGTTACGCTGCTACTGCAGCTTGGGTTGTGTAACTTCTTTAGCTTTAACTCGAGCAACAATCTCTTCGGCTTATTCTCCTTGCGAGACCAGTTGTCTCTAGAAGCGACATCCGCTACCCCCATCTGAGCAAGGAGCTGAGTCTGCAAGTTGTGCCTGCAAGTTTCAACCAAAGTTGATTGGGTCATACCTGAAGGGCATCGCAATGCCATGCTACAGAATCTCTCCACATAGGTCTTGATAGATTCTCCCTTCCTCTGCTTGGTGGCGAGAAGAGTCGGGACCGAAACTTTCGTATCGTCCTCGAAGAGCCTGGCTAAGAAAAGCCTTTCCAAATCTACCCATTTCTGAATAGATCTAGCAGGTAGTTTCATAAACCATTCGAAGGTAACTCCTTTAAGAGTGCCGATGAACAAGCGCATCAGGATGGCGTCGTTTGCTACCACATCTCCAGTCTGTGACTTGAAGTAGTAGATGTGCTGATTTGGTGATCCTGTGCCATCGAACGGTTGTAAGGTAGGGGCCTTAAACTTCGGTGGGTAGGGAGCTGTGACCCACTCAGCAGGATAAGGTCGCACCACTCCTTCACGGAGCTCGCTTCTGTTGGCGATTGCGTTGAGGCGAGCTTCTAGTTCATCCATTTTAGAGGACTGAGGGTGTAGTTCTCTTTCCATCTCCTTCTCATTTTCGGAAGAGGATTCTACGTTTTCAGCTTCGCGATCCGAATGCTCGGGCACTTTCTGTTTTCCCTTAGAGATTGTCTTCCGAGAAGCTTCAGGTTTTTGGCCTTTTTCAGCCAGGAGCTGGGCCAACATATCCTTCATTTGGAGAAGTATCTCCTGTTGTGCCTGGAGCATGACGTGATGTTCATCTACTCTCTTAACTAGGTCTTTGGGGTTTCCTGTCATGTAAGTAGAAACCTCTCGTACCACAACGAAGCTTGAAGATTGAGATTCGACAATTGTCGAATGTTCATCGTCAGAAACGATCCCTTTGGCTAACCTTTGATAATTAACCGATCGAATAGCTCCTGTACGAGTTCGGGTGAGCCGGTATACCCCTTCAAATTCGTCACAAATTTCCCGAATAGTCGGGGAATGACTTCTTTGTAACTCCTCAGAACTGGGATCTGAAGCCTTCCCTCTACCTATCATATTTATAGTGACTTTGGGGTATTCAGTTTCGGCTGTCTTCTTTTTGTGTCGACGTTGTCGTTTGGCAAGTCTAACAACGTTCGTCAACCTGTTGAACACAGACTGCCGAGGTACGGATGCGCAACAACAGCATTCTGAAAGGACTGCAGAAATAAGCCGCTCACATTAGCATGAGTGAGCTGCTTGCTGCGCTGGTTTTCCTCTTGACAACAATTGCCGCAAATCAGGAACTTAGGAGGAATCTTTCTCTGGGCGTGGAGACGGAGATGGAACCCCCTGCCTTTGAGTGGGTAAGATTGATTCTTGTTGAACATGGATTTTAAACCCATGTTGACTTTTTTGGACTTGGCGGACCTCTTGAGGATCGCGTTCTTGAAGAACAACGTGAGGGTTGCATTTGGATTTGTAAACATTAGGCCGAGGCCTACGTTTAAATGATGAAATAGTCCCTCGAGGGTCATGTTTTGGTTGAACGCACCCCTGAGGATCGCGTTTGGTTGGTGAAATAGACCTTTGAGAGTCATGTTTCATTTGAACGCACATGTGAGGTGTGCGTTTATCTTCGGCAGCACCTTTCTGAGGGTTGCGTTTTGAAGGAATAACACACCACTAAGGGTCGCGTTTCAGCTGTATCAGCCGAGGCTCGTAGTTGGGCTCATTACCACAAAGTACGCGTTCTGGAGTGGAGACGCTGCACTCGGGCAGTGCCTCAAGAATGCAATCCTCACGTTGGGCCAGCATTCGACTTTCACGCAGATGTGCTCATCGTATGGATCTTCTCCGTCTTCGAGCGGCGTTCTTTTTGGCTTGTTTCAAAGACTTGGCAGCAACATTGTTGGCATTCATGGAGCTCGTCTCCTCTATAGGCCGTTTATGGCCCGAAGCATGTCGTGTTGACGCGGATGTGGAATGTTCAGCTCGCTGGACGAGTTCGGCAGAGGCTAAACCCGCTCCTAAGGCAGAGGGGCTGTTCGACGAATCTTGGCCAAAGGAGAGGGCTTTCTTTGGCATTTCAGCAATAGTTTTGATCTCGTTGGAGATCTAGCGGGTGTCACGCCTGGCCTTCAGACTAAGTGATCCAGAGGAGAGAGCTTCCTCGTATTTGGCTTGATCAAACTCCACGACGAGAGTTTCGACAGTTGTTCCCATGAGGTGTACTTCGGATTGCGCCACCACTTCTTCGTTAGAAAAGCTAGTCCCCAATGGAGTCGCCATCTTTTATTTGTGGAAAAATTTGCAGTAAAAAAAATAAAGGAAAATTGATTTGTATTCCTTTAATCTCAGTCAATTGGATTTTCTGATTACAAAAGAGAGGAGAATGAATTTGATTCTTCCCTTTGTTTAAAACTTGGTTCTTCTTGGTAGCGATGGAGTGCCTCCTTTGAATGTTTGCTTCGAATTTGCTCTCCATTGACGATCCGACCGTCTTATCTCACAGGAACAATGAACTTTCGGGATAAGTTTGATGAATAACTCTTAACGAGTTTAAGAACTCAGAATGAGTTAGAACTCTGTGAAAAGAGTTGTTAAAACTGAATAATCGGTTAACAAGCCAAGATGAATTTGTTTGTTGTTGAAGAATCTTCCAAGATACGCCCAAAACAGAATTGAACTACCTTGATGCTGTTGATCTCCAGGGAATCCTCTTAATTTGATCTACTTTCCTCTCCGAACTGATTTGATTCCGCCCACCTTTGCTGCCAATTCTTCATTCCAAAAAATCCAGCCCTTACTCGGTTGAGTTTGTTGAGTTTTTATAGGTGGATAAGAGGTTGCAACTTCCCTCTAAATCCGCTCCTATGTGGGTGTGATTTCCTCAGATTGTGGGGAAAACGGTTCTAAAACCATTCGACTGGTGTTTGAACGAGTCTAACACCTAATCTGGCATTCGGGACCCTAACTTTGCGTCTTAGAATTGAGACGTGGAGTTGGGTGTTAACTGAACGTTAAAAACGTGAGGGCCGCTTGCGTTTCACCTGTTGTAGCTTGGAAACGCGGGGGTCGCCTACATTTCAAGAATCATAACGCGGGGATGAATTTCGTGTTTTAGAAGGGGTTGGTTGACTTGTAACCTCTTCTGTAGAGCGTTGCAAGGATCGTTGTTCAGTAATCCTCGCTTTAGCTGTTGTGGGGGGTATGAAAGTCGTCAGATTGTAACTTTCACTGTTGATTGTGAAGACTGCTGAATAGAGTTTTCATCAGTTGTCGGAAGTGTCATTGAATTGTAACTCTTCCCGCTCTCTGTGAAAAGTCTTTCATTTGCAGCTTTCGTTTGTTGGCATGAAAGCTATCTGATTGTAACTTTTATTGTTGGAGCTTGATGGGGATCAGCTATGCATTATGATTTTTAGACAGCCTACACTCATCCGACCTATCGAGTCGACACCCCCTCATGTCGAATCGAAAGGCAGTATTTGTCGCCCTCCTTTGTCGAAGACGACTCACAATGAGCCCACTCGACCGTTTGCCAGATGACTCGAAAGGCGTTACTTCTCAGCGAAGCTAAAGGACAACCTTTTCCTCGAGCCTATCCTCACTGGCAATGTGTCAATATCACATTTAATGCATGGCAGGCGCATCATGCATCTAGCCTTGATAGTCTTCATGACTCATTAGACCACTTGGGCCACCACCCTGCTACCGCTCACTTCTCACTTAATACTAACGTGATCCTTCCCCCACTCGCCAGCTGACACCTATAAAGTAAGCGCTGATGAAGTTTCTAGTCCACACTTTGCCACCACCTTCCTATAGTCGACCGAAGTGACCAATCTACCCTTATACCCTAGGTATAAATACATGTACTATTCTGTCTTTACAGAGGGATCTAGGGGAAGATCTGAGAGAGGATCTAATTCTAAGTCAAATTCTCTAAAATTGCAAATCATACTACACACACACACAAGAACTCTTATAGTTCTTATTTACCCAACTCAAGTTCATCAGCTAACTTGATCGTCGGAGATACAATGGAGGAACCAAGCCCCATCCTCTCACGAATTTATACATGTGGATATTTCTCAGATTTCCAATTCTAGAACCAGACATAAAGTCAGAGAAGAAAGCGGCTTCTCATAAATCCTTAATAAACTTATCCAAATACGAATACATATTGACTGTCTGATCACTAGTACATAAACATAAGATATTTTGCTTCATTTGATAGCCTGACTCCTCGATTGATGAGGAGTTGCTTTATTTTTAAAGACCATCATGGCTTTATAGGAAACTAAGTTGGCCATTGAGATTGCGTATTATGTCATTTGTCCACGCCTATATATATCCACTCCCTCTAATGCCTTCTTTGACTTTCCAAACCCTAGAAATTTTTTTAGTTTTGTTGGTGAGAATTTTGGCTATTTTTTCTTAGACTTTTGCTACTTCTTATCATCATCTTTGACTACCGCGATGGTCTCCAGCTTAACCCTCCACCATTCGTAATGAGACTAGAATTGCACTGCTTCACAAGCATAAGTCGACATTGCTCCAGACCCATCTTGAATAGTATGCTAAGGACTTTGATATCACAAGCGCCTTCACCTTGTTAGTTCTGGTGAAAGATCACACTCTCTATCATCATAGCGGTGATCTGGTATCAATGAATTGGCACTACTTTGACTTTGGCCTTTGTCTGCCGCTGCACCTATTGCTCCAGCGGGTTTTCATGGCTTTGGGTGTATTGCTGGTTTAGTTGAAGCCTAACTCTATTGCCTTTTTGGTCGTCTTCGTCATCATATGCCATCGAGTGAACATCAAGATAACATTAGGCATTTTAGGCTATCTGTTATGCACTAAGGCCGATAAAGGTGATGACCACTTCTATCTACAGATTGTCAACGGCTTCTAACTAGTCTCCAACAACATTGACACAAATAAGGGGTGGAAGGAGAAATTCTTTTCTCTTCATTGCTGACACGATTCTAGCTTGCTTGATATGGCTAGAGATAAAGAAATAGGGCTTGAAGCTGGAGAAGTGATTTTTTCTCTTTAGTGTAGACCTAATTCTAGCTTGTTCCACATGGTTAGAGATAAAGAAAGAGGGCTTGATGACGGTGAATCTCTTGGATGCAGATAAGCTGGATCTGGAGAAGATCCGAGCCTACAATGGGTCTCGCTATTGTGAGGACCTCTTTGGCAATGCCATGCTTCAAGCTACCGGCATCTCTTATACACCAACCACCGAAGCAAATTTAGCTCTAGCCATTATTTTGGTCTTTGAAGAGCAACCTATAGAGGTCCCCTATGTTGGACCCTCTATGGGGGCCTCGAGAACATCTTCAAGCATGAAGATCAAATTTTGTTGAGCAGAGTACCCGAGACCGTTCTTCATCAAGCTCTTCGGAGCTATCTTATTAGAGGGGCACTCATAGGATTGAGTTATTTAGTAGATATGCACAATCCTCAGACCTCTTCTTCATGCTCCGGGGGAGACAATGGCTCATAGTGAGGCTCGAGAAGAGACCGAGCTATAGGTCGCCACCAAGTGGAGTGAACTGGATGAGCTCAAGAGTGGACAGATTGAGGTGGTACATGTCATGCCCCAGTTCCAAATGTAATAGTTATGGAACATGACTCGACCGACAATACACCAATTCAGCCACATTCACGCCTCTAGATCATATTGTATAACAAAATAAAACCAAACTACACAATAGAGCATGTAACCAATATAATAAAAGAAATGTATAGATGAAGAAATCTCCAAAAGACGGAGTCCAAATACGAGTCACAACTATTCATGATAGGAAAGAGATAAGAAAATTTTACATTCATAGTCTAGAAAAGTCACATGTGACTCAAGAGAAAACCTTAACCGAAAAACTGCCTAAATCAACTGAACTAGAGAACTGATAGGATAAACGGTGATCACTGCCGCTGAGCCTGCTCCTCGAAATACTCTCGGTCCTGCAAAGAAAGAATAATTTCCGAGATTGGGACAAGCAAACCCCAGGGGAGTCAGAAAACTCCCAACAAGCATGTAAAATGAGGGAATTGTGCGTATGTAAGTGTAAGTGGCATATAAAGAAAAGATGAATTCTAAATCACAGTGATGAAAGAAAATCCTAACAAAGAGATCAAGATAATGTCTATCACCAAACATACAAGAGTATTATTATTATTTTAGATATTATTTGACTTAGAGAAGAATAATTTCATGTATATAAACCAGTTCCCCGTAAAGCGTCCCGAGAACACGGTTTTAAGTTAAGTATTGGCCATTTGGCCCATGTATATATAACTCAGGATATCAGGAATGCATATGTACCCGTTTATATACATGTTATATTCTCCTTCTAATTCCCCTTTATAAACCCCATGTTTTATGTTTAATCTAAGTGATTGTGCACGAAATGTTGTGCACTAACCACAGAGTTATCTTAGAACGGCTTTCGTAAAATTATGAAAGATAACTGTAACCCAGAATATGTCCAATCAAGAGGGGTGCATCGTCTAGTCGATGCTATAATAGTAACAGCCAAGAAAAAACCTCATATCGGGATATCAATATCGAGGGCATAACCATGCTATGAAAGGCATGCCTATAAATCATATTTTTGATGGAAGTCATCTTCATGCACTATCAATCCCATTAAATGTCACTAGGTGATCAAAGATAACATCAGGTGATCCAACATCATCGTCACAAAGCATACATAATTCAAGGTCTACAAGAATCCAGAAAATACTTAAAGGAATAATATAATATAATATATATTTTTAATCCAGAATTATATAAGTAAAACTACTCTTCATATCTGTTAAAATCATTTGTACTGGCTAAAAATGAAGTTTATGAAAACTTACTGGACTTAAACAAGGTCATGGGGGATATGTTTGAATCTAGAGAAAATAACTCACCGAATAAACCCATTTATTTATAGATATCTAATGCCATTTATGAGGAGTAACCTATGCATCAGGGGGAAATTTTGGTAGGCACTACCAGCAAGATAAGTCAACACATAGGAGGATTGTCATAATTGTATGCAAATATACTGGCACGTTTGGATGCAAAAACTCTAAGTGTATGTACAGGCTACTATATAACACATACTTCTACGGCGGGTGTTAATACCTCCAACATTATAACTAAAAGTTCAGGGGCCTAACTTTAACAATCTATGTTCTATTCGGTTTGAATGTTTGTATGTTAGAGTGAATTATAGTACAAGCTTGTTAATTTGCTATTTATTGTGGGAATAATAATAATGATAATATATAACTATTTGTCAACAATGGTAGATACACGTTGCTGCCAGTCTCAGCTTTAATATATGGAGTTTCATTTAATTATAGCTCTTTCCATAAACTATTTACAGCTCATGCCATAAACTATTTATAGCTCATGCCATCAACTATTTACAATGAATTCCATCAACTATTTAACAACGAATATCATCAAGCTTATATATATATATATATATATATATATATATATATATATATATATACCGAGTGAAAAGAATTGTTTGTGTGAAGGAAATAATTATTATTATTATGAAAGTAAGAATATTTGAGGAAAAGAGTGCTTGCCAATTAATGCTGGAAGCGTAAACACCATGCAAAACTCTTTCTCCACAAAAAGCCAAACTCTCTCCCTCTCTCTCTCTCTCTCTCTCTCTCTCTCTCCTTTTCTGGTTTCCTGTGATAGAAAAAAATGTGAAGAGGGGTTTTAAAGTGGTTGGTGGGTTTGTTAGTGAAGATAAGAGGACATCAAGAGGTTGGTTAAGCATTATATCACCAAATAAACTCTCGGGATCTCACCCGTGAGTGGATAAACAAGAGAAAGAGATGGAGTTGGGCCTTCTAGATTCTACTAACACTCATGGGCCTTACATTGTTTTGTTTATATTTTTTTTTCAATTCCTAATCATGTGGGCCTCCTATATAAGAACTTGCAATAAAAAAAATGATTATTACAATATGTAAGTTGACTCACTGGGATGAGAAAATCAAGTCCCTTATTGAAGCTTCCCAACAACAAGTAGCCTACCTTGATAAAGCCCAAAAGGAGATAAAGATTCTCTAGGAGGATATCAACCACCCCCATCACAAGTTGGGCCTTGCCCAGAAGAGGATTGAATACCTCAAGTTAGAAGTCAAGGCTGAGAAGAGAGAGATGGGGGATGCTTATGAGTGGGCTCAAGTGGCTCTTAGAGGGGCTAAGGGCAATGTTGAAACATGAGGCAACTCTTTAGGAGAATCTCAGACAAAAAAGCTTTTCGGGTTGCTTAAGAGGCCAAGAAGCAATGCAGCTCCCTCCTTACTTAGGTCCGGATGCTACAGGATTGAGTGGCCCTCTTAGAATCAGATGCTCATTGGATTAAAATAGACGAAATATATCATAATGATACTCTCAGAAAGGTGGAGGTCGCTCTTGCTTGCAAGGTGGGGTTCGACTATCTAATGTAGCAACTTCTCCACGAGCTCAAGAACAAATCCAACCAAATCAAGTATCCTTCCAAGATGAGCGTCTGTCTCAAAGCCCTCAAGGGAATCGAGATAGCAAGAGGAGGATTACGACTATGGAGAAAGATGAGGAGGTAGCTGGCAGGTCAAATGAAGATGTGCTGAAGGCTCCGGTGATAAATCTAGCTCATCCTCCTCATCTAGCCAACCAAGAGCCCTCCCATTGATGATCCCAGTTCAAGTTTCGCTCTTGCTCTGGTTTCCGCCCTAGGTTATGCTTCAGCTCCTTTCCCGAGTTTTGCTCTGGCTCTTACCCTAGGTTCTGCTCCAACTTCTGCCTCGGGCTCCGCTTCGGTTCCCTAAAGAGCTTGTATTTTTTTGCCGATTCATATAGAGAGTCCTTTAAGATTCTTGTGAATGAATGAAAGAATTAATTTTGTTGACTCAAATCTTTGGCACTTTTTTCTAAGTTGTTTCTCATTATATGCTTTTATTTTAAAATATCATAAGTATTTCTATTTTGAATGAGTCGGTAGGGACCGAGTGATGCCTTAGCATTTTGTACTTAATGTCTTTGCAATACCTTGGATGAGTCGGTAAGGACCGAGTCGTAAGGCTTTTCATCATGCCTTGGGTTTACTCTCTTAAAACAAAAAACTAAGGTCTTTGCATGTCTTGGATGAGTCAGTGAAGACTGCGTTGCAAGGATTTTGCATCATATCTAGGTCTTACTCATGAGAGCGATACCAAGTTCTTTGAAT
This sequence comes from Asparagus kiusianus, assembly GCA_022839385.1. Classification (NCBI taxonomy): domain Eukaryota; kingdom Viridiplantae; phylum Streptophyta; class Magnoliopsida; order Asparagales; family Asparagaceae; genus Asparagus; species Asparagus kiusianus. Next base: position 627,052 of record BQKN01065863.1, on the reverse strand, counting down.
ACCTTGGATGAGTCAGTGAAGACTAATTTGCAAGGGGATTGTTTGTGCCTTGGGACTACTCTGAAAATAGACACCAAGATCTTTGAATGCATTGGATAAGTCGGTGAAGACTGAGTCATAAGAACTTTTTAGCCGTGCCTTGGTCTTACTAGTAAGAATGATACTAAGGTCTTTAGATGCCTTAGACGAGTCGATGAATACCGAGTGACAAGGACTTTGTTCATGCCTTGGAGTTACTCTGAAAATAGACACGAGGACTTTAAATACCATGGACGAGTCGGTAGAGATTGAGTCACAAGGTCTTTGAATGGATTTGCAAAGAGAAACAATTGCTTTTCATTAAGATGGGAGCCCCACGATTATATTTATTTTAAGTATTTCTTGAGATATTTATATGCTTTAGGACCTTCCCATCTTGACTATGCAACTAGTAAGTTCCCGCGTGAGCTTCTCTAATGACTTTGTAAGGTGCCTCCCAGTTAGCGATGAGCTTGCAATGATTGGTTTCTTTATTGAAGGTGACCTTTCGAAGAACCAAATCTCCAATTTTGAAAACATAAGGTCAAACTCAGCTGTTGTAGTGTCAGGTGATCTGTTGTTGACTAATGACTTGATATCGAAGCGCTTGTTCTCTAACTTCATTGACAATCTTGAGTTTGCACCGTAGACCAATTTGATTGGCCTCTTCATCAAAGTGTTATAGCCGCATAGTAGGCATGTCGACCTCTATTAGGATGCTCACTTCCACTTAGTCTGAATGGAGTTTCTCCTATGGAGTTTTTGTGGGTCATTTTTATGACCACAAAATACCAAGGAGTTCTTCGATCTAGGCACCTAATACTTCATCCATCTAGGCTCCTAATACTTCATCCACCCTTTTTTTAGTGCTTGCAATAGGTAGTTATTTGCTGCTTCTGTTAGGCTGTTGCACTGGGGGTGCGATACTAAGGCAAATTTGAGTTGGATTTTCCATTCTTCACAAAAGTTATGGAATCCTATGCTATCGAATTGACTTCCACTTGGTGATGATTGACTTCCACACAAACTGCAAATACTGCTTTCCTTAATTTTTTGCTAGTGGCTCGACTTCTATCCTCTTGGTGAAGTAGCCTATGGCTACAAGATCAAGAAATTTCACTATCCAGATGCTATTGGAAATGATCCCAGCAAATCTAACCCCTACTGGGTGAATGAGACTGGATTGATGAGAGGAGTAAGCTTAGTTGTTGGAGCTAGCGGGATATTTGAGAAGAATTGGTAGGCTTTGTATTGAGTTGTGAATTTTTTAGACTCGGCAAAAATGGTTGGGTAGTAATAACCCTCCCTGATGACCTTCTATCTTAGGATTTTGTCCCCTTTGTGGTTCTAGCATATCCTTTTAGGGATCTCCCTTAGAGCATAGTCCGCTTCTTTAGGTCAGAGGCACCAAAGATAAGGCCTCATCCTACTACTTGCATAAGAAAGATAGTAGACTTAATTTTTGATCATGAGATACATCAAGGCATTTCTCTACAGACTTTTATCTTTCGCTTAGTTCTTAGGCAGAGTCCCATTTGTCAGATATTGGTTGAGTGGATCCATCCAACATGGCTCCGTCAGAGGATCTATCTGCATGATCGAGTTTACCATTGCTTCAATAATGCTAGGTTGTTTGAGCATGTCTATGTAGGTGGTTAAAAATATATCCTAACATAGATCAACGCTCAGCCTACATCTAAGAAGTGAACGTTGCAAGCTAAACACTTCATATGGGCTCAAACACAAACCTATGGCAAAGCTAAACACTTCATAACAATAGTTTACATCTTTCTTCAAGGCTATAAAATAATTTTGTATTGTTTCAAAATGTGGTTAAGCTAAAATGTCAAAATTCATATGTTCATATTTTCATGTTTTGGACTATTTTGCAAAATGATGATATTTTTCATTTGGGAGGTCCTTTCTGAAAACCAGTAGCATGTGTATTATCATGTCTACAATTATTTCTCAAAGTTTTACATTTTTTTGGAATTTATTTGATATTTTTAAATTAGGGTTTTAAATCAGAAAAACTGCTTACAAAACTGTTATTTTCATATATCTGTTTGCGGTCGACCGCCACGGTCGACCACACCTTTGATTTACCCTATGGAGCAAGCAGAGACTTTCCTGGTCGATCGTGACGGTCGACTGTCAAGCTGAAAATTCTCACGATCGACCATCACGGTCGACCGCAGATGTTTCTGGAAATTTTCTCGGTCTCTAATATGGTACGCGGTATGCCGTGAGACTTTCACGGTCGACCGCCGTATGCCCAACGGCTCTTTTTGCTGTTGGTTTCTCTTCCTATATAAACCCCTCAAACCCCTTCTACCAGAGATCATCCAAGAAGTTTTTAAACAAGAGAGATATCTCCATCTTGTTTTTGTAGAGAAGAATTTCTAAACTCAATACTAGCTTTGTATTAATTCTTTGTTGTTTATCATTTTCATTAAGCTAGTATTTTCAATTGAGTTTAGTTGATTTGATTTCACTCATTGTTTACACATACCTACTTGAGCTTATTGTATTTGTATACATTGTATATTTGGGTTGGTGAGAGTTATAACAATTGAGTGTGAGTTTTCATTATGTTCTCATCCATATTAGAGAACAATCATTTATTGTAATTATGCTTATTGTGAGATTCACTTTGTAATACACTTGTACACCGAGAGAAGTGTGTGACGAGAGTCGGGGATCATTCCAAGAGGAGTGGCATCGGTTGACGAACCTAGGGAGAGGTTGTATCCTAGCACTTGAGAGAGACACATCTAGTTCAACACTTGAGAGGGTGTAGAGTAGGATTACAAGAGTGTGTTAGTTATAGAGTTTTCGGTAAACTAGAAAACCGTATTGTGTGGTGTAAACGTTATTCGGGTAAACGTAGAAAACCCGATTGTGATAGTGGAGATCTTCTCGAGGTGAGGAGCGGAGACGTAGGTCAAGTGGTTAGACCGAACTCCGTGATCATATCGTTTTGTTTGTGATTGCATTGGCGTTCTTATTCTTGTATTCATATCTTATATCGCCTTTGTGTATTTCACTTCATATTGCCCTATCTCTTTTGTAGATTTTTTATTTTATCCTTATGTTAGTTTATATATCCTTGCTCATATATTTGTAATATCTCATTGCTAGGATATATTCATTTGTTCGTATTGCTTATTCTTGCTTGTAACATATTGTATATCTATCTTGCAAAAATAATTTATTAATTAGTTTTAATTAGCATAAAATCGGATTAGATTAGCATAAGATCCTAGTCACCCTCCTCTAGGGTCTAACAATTGGTATCTGAGCTTGGTGCTCTTTGATTTAAGGTCTAATCACATTGAGTTAAAGATCCTAGTTATCTTATTTGTGCTAAGCTAGTTATGATTGCATTTGTCTTGCTTGCATATATTCACATATATATCATGAATATAAATATATTTCGTTTAGGCTATAATCCAAATATTGCTCCAAAATATAGAAATTTCTCTTATGCTCAATGGTGCTCTAAATTTAAAATATTTGTTGAATCTAGAAATATTGACTTATGGAAAGTTATTGATTGTGCTTACATTGTGCCCACATTGGAGAAATCCAAGTGGAGCGATCATGATAATAAAATGTTTACAATGAACAAGATTTTGTTAGAATTTTTGCTTAATGCTTTTGAATCATCCTTTTCTAACAAATTTGTTCATTTTGATAGTGCTTACAAACTTTGGAAATTTATTGAAGCACATCAATGGGACTTGGAGGCAATCCGACAAGCTTTGTAGGATTCTTCTTCAAGTTCATGTGGAGCATCATGCACACGCCCACAAGAGGATAATTCTTGTGTAGTAAGCGATTCCGATTTCGATAATGATTTATCTATTGATGAACTCGCTTGTGCATATGAGAAATTATCGCATGCCTACACTAAATTGCAAAATAATTTTTTTGATCTCAAAAGCAAGCATGTTAGTTTAAGATCCGATCATGAGAAGCTAGCCTCCAATGATATCATTTCTCAAGAAAATATTACTCTTAAAGAAATTAATGATATGTTAAAATTAGAAAATGAAAAATTGACTTCATCCTTTTCAAGCTTAACTCATGATAATAATGATGCCATGATAGAAGTAGAAGCTATTAGAAATGAGTTTAATTCATTTAGAAATGATCATGTTTTATCTACTTCTATTTCCAATGCTTGTATGCATAATGATGAGTTGAATCATGTGAAAAACCGCATATCTTATTTTGATTCAAGATTAAACACATGCATTGATAATCATAAGAAACTTATGGACAAATATGCTAATTCTAGTGCTATAACTTATAAATCACCTACACACTATGCACACTTGTATAGCGAAGTTTACAAATGCTCAATTTGCAGTCGTAAAGGCCATTTAGCTAAATTTTGTTATGATGCACACAAATATAAAAATGTCAATACTCCTTGTGCATCTCATCAAGTCTCTTCATCACATGTACACACACATACACCCATTGTTCATCATAAGCATGCTAATGTGTATCATTGTGATTTTTGTGGTAGAGTTGGTCACTTAGCTAAGTTTTGTTTTGATTTGCGAAAAGTTTCTAAATCGCAAAATATTTTAAGTAGACCAACATTGTTTCAAAATATTTCATATTTGTAAAATAATCTTAAAAGACCATTTATGTTTGCAAATGTTACTCGTGCACGAGCTAATAGTCCACAAAAACAAATGGATCTCTTTCATTGCACAAATTACAACCGTAAGGGTCATTTGGGTAAATATTGATTTGACCGTGTTAGTGCACCACATATGCCTATGAGGGTTCATAACCCTAGGGCTTTGAGCTTAAATGATAGGGATCATGTCCCTAAACTTTTTGGTACCAAAAATTCTTGGATACCAAAACAAATTTAATTTTTAAACCAAGAATTTTAGTGTTTTTATTTTTTTTGGTTTTGAAAAATTATACTTTAAACTTTTGAACATGAAAATAATTTTTTTCCATTGATCAAATTCTTTTTTTTTCATGATTATTAGTTTCAATTTTGATGAGAGGTTTGTGTTTATATAACCCTCCGGGTTTATTAGGTGTTTATTCCCAAATCATGTTTACCGGATGCTAGAATGATTATATGGGTTGGAACAAGCTAAAGAGCTTGATATATTGTTACCTCACTTGAAATTCTTTTATCAAAGATTTTATTTTGAATTATTACTTTGAATTCATTATATTTCACTTATATGATGATATTTATGTGTTTGTGCTTATGGATCATCTATTCGTGCCTTATAATGTATTCCATATGTGGTTTGATCAAATCCCACAAAGTAAATTCTCTTGATTGATCAAACATCGTTTTTAGATTTAAACTTTGATTTATGATTTCCTTTGGTTGATTTGTTTTCATTTGAAAACTTTTTGTATGATTCTCATGTTCCTCTTTTTTTGATTTCATAAATCTATTTTTATACACTATGTTTTTATAGTTGTATAATGAGATACTTCTTTCATAAATGATATATCTATATGTGTCCTCATTATCCTCTTGTATGCGAGTTATGTTTAGCATGTTTTTAATCTATGCTTTCTCACATATGTATGCCTTAGCATTCATTTCATACATTCATGAGGCATTTTGATAGGGGAGCAATCCCTATATCTTTCTATGTGTTATACTCACCCACGCTTATAGGTAAGGGGAGCTTTCGCTCTCTTTCATCTATATGGTTTTCCCTTTTTTGATGTTGTCAAAGGGGGAGAAATATTGTGAGTATATTCTTTTCTTGTTATGCATAATAATTATAATATTGTATATTCATTTTTCTTTATGCATATATCCTTTTTGTAAATTGTTTGTCATTATCAAAAAGGGGGAGATTGTTGGCCTCTTTGTTTTGATGATGTTTAACAAATAATTTACCACTAATGTTGTTTGTCTAGTGTTTGTATATTTCTATTTATTGTAGACAAACAACATTTTGGATGATAGATGGAATTGCGCATTCACATTCATATCCAATGGAGGTTGGCGGAATTGTGGAGTGAAGCCTACGTAATTCAAAGTTAAAGGTTCAAGTTCAAGATTCATCCACAAGTGTACCAAGTTGAGCTACATCGAAGATCAAGATCAAGCTTGGGTAATTTAGTTTAGGGTTTATATTATGTGTGTCAAGTACTCTAAGCTCAATATAATATGCACACACTTTTTATTGGTTTCTTTGTATATATATATAGTTATATATATATACATAAGTTAAGTTTTGGTTTCTATATATATTTAGTTATATATATACATACATGGTTTTGAGTTTTCAAGTTTTAATATGAAACAATTGAATAAAATTATAAAATATATTTTTTGTTTCATACTTATATGCATATATATGATTTTATCAATATCAATTTTATTTAGTTCAATGAAATTATGTTTTAGTGCATTATATGTGTATTTTGATAAAATACTATATTCATTATTTATAGACTTCATAACAATAGTTTACATCTTTTTTCAAGTCTATAAAATCATTTTGTATTCTTTCAAAACATGGTTAAGCTAAAATGTCAAAATTCATATGTTCATATTTTCATGTTTTGGACTATTTTGCAAAATGATGATATTTTTTATTTGGGAGGTCCTTTTGGAAAACCAGTTCTTGTAGCATGTGTATTATCTTGTTTACAATCATTTTCCAAAATTTTATATTTTTTGGAATTTATTTGATATTTTTAAAATAGGGTTTTAAATCAGAAAAACTGCTTACAAAACTATCATTTTCATATATCTGTTTGCGATCAACCGCCATTGTCGACTGCGCCTTTGATTTACCCTGTGGAGCCAGAAGAGACTTTCACGGTCGACCGCAGATGTTTCTAAAAATTTTCTCAGTCTCTAACGCGGCTCGCAGTCGACCGCGAGACTTTCACGGTCAACCGTCTTATGCCCAACGGCTCTTTTTGTACAGAATCTGAAAAAATCTTTTTCTGGGTTTTTGGGTGTTTTGCTGTTGGTTTCTCTTCCTATATAAACCCCTCAAACCCCTTCTACCAGAGATCATCCAAGAAGTTTTTAAACAAGAGTTTAACAAAGGTTTAAGTTTGTTTAGTGTTTGTTTAAAAGAGTTTTGTTTGTGAAGAAGTTTTACACAAGTGGAGGAGATCATCTACATTCATTGGCTTCATTTTAATCCATCTCTCCATCTTGTTTTTTCATAGAAGAATTTCTAAACTCAATACTAGCTTTGTATTAATTCTTTGTTGTTTATCATTTTCATTAAGCTAGTATTTTCAATTGAGTTTAGTTGATTTGATTTCACTCATTGTTTACACACACCCACTTGAGCTTATTGTATTTGCATACATTGTATATTTGGGTTGGTGAGAGTTGTAACAATTGAGTGTGAGCTTTCATTATGTTCTCATCCATATTAGAGAATAATCATTTATTATAATTGTGCTTATTATGAGATTCACTTTGTAATACACTTGTACACCGAGAGAAGTGTGTGGCGAGAGTCGGGGATCATCCCGAGAGGAGTGTCGTCGGTTGACGAACCTAGGGAGAGGTTGTATCCGAGCACTTGAGGGAGACATGTCTAGTTCAACACTTGAGAGGGTGTAGAGTAGGATTACAAGAGAGTGTTAGTTATAGAGTTTTTGGTAAACTAGAAAACCGTATTGTGTGGTGTAAACGTTATTCGGGTAAACGTAGAAAACCTGGTTGTGATAATGGAGATCTTCTCGAGGTGAGGAGCGGAGACGTAGGTCAAGTGGTTAGACCGAACTCCGTGATCATATCATTTTGTTTGTGATTGCATTGGTGTTCTTATTCTTGTATTCATATCTTATATCGCCTTTGTGCATTGCTCTTCATATTGCCCTATCTCTTTTATAGATTATTTATTTTATCCTTGTGTTAGTTTATATATCCTTGCTCATATATTTGTAATATCTCATTGCTAAGATATATTCATTTATTCATATTGCTTATTCTTGCTTGTAACATATTGTATATCTATCTTACAAGAATAATTTATTAATTAGTTTTAATTGGCATAAAATCGGATTAGATTAGCATAAGACCCTAATCACCCCCCTCTAGGGTCTAACAACTGAGCCATGCTCTAACAATACATGTTGAATAAAATGCCCTCATAACCAGATTGTAACTCACTCAAGATGTGGGGGAGAAATATCTTGAGGCTTACGGTGATTCCAAAATGATCGTCAACCAGACAAAGGGAGAATATAAAGTTTGGTATGACAATCTCATACATTATCATCAAGCGACTTTGAAGCTCATTCAAAATTTTAAAGGTTCATACATCAATTATGTAGCCTGCCTCGAGAAAACTCATGCTGATGTGTTGGCGTCACTAGCAGCTACTCTCGCTCTGACTTCCAAGTCTACCAAGTGGATTACAGTAACTAGTAACCAATTATGCTCTCCAAAATAGATATTGGAAACCAATGAGGTGCACATCATGTCTGACCACTTCGAACCCAATGATTGGTTTTATCGAATCATTGACTCTGTCTTTCATGGTATATTACTAGATGATTCAAAGCAAGTAATATCCATCCAAAGGAGAGCTTTCGATTTTTTCTATGATTAGGCTATACAAACATTATACTACAGAGCATTTGTTGGTATATTTCTTAGATGCTTATCATCGAATGAAGCCTAAGAGGAACTTAAAGAAACTCATAATGTTACATACGGTGCTCGTCAACCAGGGACTAAACTCCACGGACGCAGTGGCGTTCACCAAGTGGTGCCGCGCATAACAATTCCATGTCAATTTCCTGTTGGACCCTAGAGGGGGGGTGATTAGGGTCAAAAGGCTCTAATATGCAATTTAAAACATAAACAAGCAAACCACAGTAAATAGATGCAAACAAAGTAAATAAGAGAGGGTTAGGAATCGTTATCCTTGACGCGCGACGTGTTAACGAGGTTTGGCCCTCTGGCCTACGTCCCCGCTCCCCACTCTCGAGGAGAAATCCACTACACACCCGGTTTGGAAGCCGGAACTTCGTCTACACAGCGATCCCACACGATCTCTCTCACTACACAGTTCGATCTCAATAGATCACTCCCTCACAGTAGATCTCACTCAAGATCTCAACTACACAGCACAAGATAGCAGATGCAGAAATCCCTTACAAAGACCCTATAGCAAAGAGAGCAAGTTACTGAAGCTGGGAG
>BQKN01065863.1:531778-617837 GCA_022839385.1 Asparagus kiusianus | reverse complement strand
CTTAAAAGTTTAAATATGAAAACGTGTGTGTGAGTCCCAATAGCTTCAAGTAAACATATTAACTCTTTGCCTACATTCTAGCACTAGAGAGAAATATAAAAGAAAGCTAATATCCTCATATGAAAGCAATACTTGAGCTTTGATATAGCTTGAATTCGGATGAAGCTTTTTGTATGACTTTGTTGTTCTTGAAATAACGTTGCTTCATCTCTTGGCCTCCTCCTCCTTTGGATATCATCTTTGTAGCATATATTCCATCCATCCTCCATTAATGGCACTAACGAGCTTGATAAATGAGTTTACTACATTTACACTCAATAAGCCATTAGTACCGATAATGGTGGTTGTAAGAACATCATCAAAACATAAGGGCTAATATTTCCTACATCAACCTCTGGAAGAATTATATCCAACTATCGCCTCATGGCCTGAAATGTGGAGAATGAATATTATTAGGCCAATTAGGCCACTATCTACTAAAGGTAATCACTTTATCTTTGCCATCACTGATTACTTCTCTAAGTCGGCCGAAGCCATTCCACTTAGTCAAAAACTTTTAGCATAGTTAATTTTTTTAAACACCACATCATCTATTGATTTGGTGTCCCTCAGAGGATTGTCCACAATAATGGTCCATAGTTCATTAGCCGATCATTTTTTAAGTTTTGGATCCAAGATGTGGCCTCTACACAGTACAACCCAGCTACCAATGGTCTAGCTGAAGCATTCGATAAGACCATAAGTTTACAAAAAAGTTCATTTCTTCCCACAAGTGTGACTAGGATGATAAATTTGGAGGATGCCTCTAAGTTTATCGAACAAGGGTCCACACTCGCCTTTCTCCTTAGTGTACGGATGTGAAACTGTAGTACCATTAGAAATCTATATTTCGTCATTGAGAACCACTCTTTCTAAGGAAATGTTGACTGAAGAACACTATCAAAGACATCTCCAAGAGTTAGAGGAACTAGATGAGTTGAGACTCAGAGCTCAACAACAAATGAAAATCTACCAGTCTCAAATCTCAAGAGCCATCAACAAGAGAGTTAAAGAACAATCTTTTAAAGAAGGCAACCTAGTCTTAGCAGTTTGTCGACCCATGGTTATGACACATAAGACTAAAGACAAGTTCCAACTCAAATGGGAAGGTCCATTTGTAGTAGAGACAGTTTACTCAAATGGTGCATATCACCTAATTGGTCCAAATGGTAATAGGCTCATGGTGCCAATTAACGAGAAGTTTCTTAAAAAAATATCACTATTAATTTTAGCCCTTTTCACCTCCTGAGAGATATTAGTCATGTTTAAGTTTCCACCTCTAACCATGGGAGTAAATCCTCAAGCTATATCATTGGTCATCTTAATCTAAAATCCCAATAAAAATCCCTCGCGAGTCATCAAGTTAACATTACACATCTGTTTGGTGCTGGATACCTTATAACCATCATGTTAACATTACACCTCTGGATAGTTTAGACCTCTATGATCCGACCAGTTAACATCACACCTCTATCAAACTATTCCATTGACCGATTAACATTACACCTCTATTGTTTTTCCTTTTAGGATTTAACTAATTAATATTACACCTCTATCAATCTATTATTTCTAAAAGTCAACCAGTTAACATTATACTTCTACTGATTGTAATCACCATTAAGTTAACACTATACTTCTAAATGATAGTTGATCGGTTAACATTACAACTTTGTCAATTATTTCCATAACTCAACCATTCTTCACACAAAGATGTTCATGATTCTAAAAATCATACAATATGTTAACATCATACCTCAATCATACATGCATATTGAACCAAATGGCAAAGTTCATTATTTTAAAAGAGCTAACTTATAGCAAAATGGGAATACAATACAAAAAAAGCTACTGATGATATAGGGACTAGGTGTGCTCAATATTTTGGCTATTTCCACCTCCCTTGCATCAAGAACACCCTTTAAAGATTGTTCTTTCAGAATCTCCGAATCCATGGGGATCGCTTGGACTCTAATGACCTCTAACTGCGCTTGTTCAATCTTTAGCTGAGACACTTTGTGGGTCTGTTTGGCAACCAATTCAGAAGACTTAATCTCAACCTCTTCCTTCTGTTGTTGCGCCGCCTCCAATTTAGCTTGAGCCTAAGCTATAATAGCCTTGGCCTCGTTAATATTAGTCTCCCTCTCAAGAATTGGACTAGCAACCTTGGCATGCTTACCATCGATCTTCGTAAGATGGGTGGTTAGCTCTTGGAGTCTTCCCTTGGCCTCTTACATCTTTTTGTAGATAGCCTCTTCAAGCTCACAACATTTTATCATGAGGTGATGAAACTCAATGTCTGCAACAGCAATAATGACAGCCCCTCAAAGGCATTGCAATTCCTAAAAATAGAGCCCAACCTCATCAATCATCTTCTTATACGGTTCAGCGCGTTCAACTTAAACAATTGATATAAGAATGCTAAACTGGTTCCGCAATAAATGGATAGTTCGAGAAGACAAGCCCTTTCCTGCAGTCAAAGCATTTTCAACTGGCTGAATAGTTTCATTAGACTCTCATCAGAATCTAGATTTCTGATTCAATTGAATTATCAGAATCTGCAGATTGAGGAGACTGAGGAATTTCCACACGGTTTGACGAGCCTACTTCAGTTAAAACTGCTAATGCATCAACTATGATTGAAGATGTAGTTGATGAAGCCTGAATCTGACTGCCACCCAACATAAAGAATAATGTGAGCGAAGCCAACATGCTTGAGATATCCATCATAGCAGAGGTAGGTGGGGTTGTTGCAACTAGTTATTCAGATTGCTATACGACTAACATCGTCTTTATCGTTACATCCACTAGTACATCTTTATTAATAGTATTCATGGTCTCTGGCTCAACAAATGTGTCCGCCACTAGTACATCTTTAATAATAGTATTCATGGTCTCAGTCTTTTGTGGGAACAAAGAAATTGGTGCATCATCATCCTTAGGGTTAGATGAATCTTCAATGATCATCCTTTGCCTCATGGAAGAAATAAGTGCGAGAGTCACTACTGTATTAGCTTCTGGTTCAGGTTCATCAACATTAGGAACATGTGTGAGAGTTACCTCTAGTTCGAGTTCATTATCTATGGGAAGATGAATAAAGTGTTAGTTACCAAATGAAAGAAACTATACAAGTCCTACTGGAATGGATTGTACCTAGGACATAAGAAGACCGACCCACATTGCCTTCAAAACCAATTTCACCTGGATCAATGAAGTAAGTATCAGTTTCATACTCAACCCTTTCTTCACTATCTGAATCCACCTGCAGTACACGTAACTAGAGTGTGTGTGTTTGTCGAATCAAATACAAAAGTAAAAACAAGTTTTACTTAAAATAGCTGTGCACTCAATCACTGGCTCCTGTATTAGAATCACGAAAGGCTTCTTTCTCACTCTTAGAGATTCCTCTTGTACAAAGGCTTTCATTGACTATGGCAGTCTTATGTGCCATTTTTTGATGGCTCTTATGAGTGTTGGACATGTAGTAGTCCTTTCCCATGAGCCCCTCTACAGGACATCCCTCGGTGAACTGTTGTCTCCTTGGGCTCATGTATATTGATGCCAATAGGTCTTCGAGGTAGCAATTTGTTAGCGGATGCCTCTGAATCTTCTTCATCTCCCTCCAGTCTAGCTTTCGCCAAATACTCCTTGAGCCTGGGTGCTCGACCCTTGGATCATTTCTTGGAAGACACTTTACACTTTCGAATGATCCATCTCACACTGGTCTTATTCACTTAGAAATTTGGATGGGGAACATTTACCATGCTATACCATTTACAAAATCCTAAGGTCATGTAACAGTTAGGAATATTGTAAGGTAAAATGAATGTAGCACATGTAGCCCAAGCAGCAAAGTGATACCAAGCGTGAGCTCCATCAACAAGACTTCCTAAGTGCAATAACCCTGTGTTTAGATTGCCGACATAGAGTTAGTCATACCCAAATTGCCATTCATATTGACAGGGTAAACAAAGCGCAATATAGCACTCGGTTCCATTTAACCGAGCCACAAGCTTGGCCTGATATTGACTAGGTAATTGAAGCAACCGCTCGATAAATGGGTGAATCCCTTAGCACAGGATCTGTCTTCAAACTCATCAACACACTTAGCATCACTAATCACAAGAAAGTAGCAATAGAGGTGATAATGATCCTTATTCCGCACAGTTTGGTGAATTCTCGTAGCATATCTGATAGTCCACTTTGAAGATTCGTATAGCTGTAGCAATCTGACCCTTTCTTCATGGGCACAAACTGTTAGATATAGGTGCCTTGTAGGCAATAATTGTATATTGTAACAGGACCTATATGAATATAACATCATTGTTCAAAATAATAGTATGCTATTTTGGTGATTTATCTGATATTTTAATATAGATAAAGTCCTTAGAATTATACTAGACCATCAGACATTTCGGATATGATCGTAATGAAGAGATCTGATTTGTCGCTAACGTATATTCTAAAATGTTCCTAGTCGATGAAGTGTTGAAATAGGATATCATCACTTTGGTAAGACTAGTGTATACTCTATTTCTCTTTGGAAGGACGATGATCCATCTCTTAGATCATTGATGTAAGACATCAAGATACAGTATACAGGTAACTCATTACTGAATAAGTTGACTGAACGACTCATCGAGAACATCTAGTTGGTAATTATACTTAACTGTCAAATAGAAGTTCTCAAGTGATATAGTACATAGTAGTCTCATTACCTGAGGCATGAGTGCAATATCTTACATGTTAGTATAGGTGTACTTAGACTTTTACCTAACAACAGTTCTCATCGAGTTGTGCATAACGGTTCTTGTTGGGTATATCCCGAGGCATAAGTAGATATTGAGATGCCAAGATGGGATTCGTCTCTCCCAGTATAGGGGGTTGATGTCATAAGATTGTTTGATATAACTATAACCTGGAAATACTTGGCTGAGGTAAATAAGATAAACTGATTGTCAGTTTGATTTTATAGGTTATGAGTTTAATATCAACAAACACTAATTGAGCAATTAGGATTTGACAGTTTTCCATACCCTAGGCTTAATAGTTTGACATGGTTTGACAAAGAGATCGGACTGTACAACATTATCACTGAGTGGTCCTGATAAAATTGTGTAAGCATCTTGCAGACATTTATCACAACTTATACCCGGGTAGTCTTCATGTGTAGCTAGCACCTCTGTTGTACTTGTGGATATGATCCACTGCCGAGTTCTTAAGTTGGGCCCTAGAGTCACACCAAGCGCGTACTTGAATCCTATGAAGCACAATTTATAGAGTGATGCGTATGATTGATACGCATATATGATTTTCACCGAATACACATAAACGGTTATATGTATCGGTAAAATCAGAATGCTATGTGCTTAAGAAATGAATTCTAGTATTTTTCCTATAAAGTTAATTTTTATTCAACTAGTTGACTTTTTGGTCAACAGTTGACTTTTGTTCAACTCATTGACTTTTTGGTCATATGATGACTTATTAATCAATGATTGGAAAATTACAAAATATCGTATTTATGAAATACAATATTGATTTGGTATTCTCATTTATGAAATACACATACTATGTATAATGAGTCATTTAGTGGTATGGTTTGAGCACATGGTTTATTAGCACATGGTTTTAAAATGTAATGATTCATAAGATGATTCATTACATGACTCACTAGATTAATCATTGATATTTGATGATTCCTTACATGACTCATAGGATGAGTCATTCATGTCATGAACACATTCCACTCTATAAATATGAGCTCTCTTTCTTATGGAAAGACTAATGAAAAATTGGCTAAGTGATTTTTTCCCATAAGAGAATAAAAGAGAGCTCTCCTCTTACTAAACTTTAGCAATCTTTGAGCAAGAGGAAGTAGTAGGATTTTTAAGAACCCCGGGGTGGATATCTTACCTTGTGTCTCAAGAAGACTCCCATTTTACCAAGCCCACTTGAAGACTTGGAGATCCACTACGAGGAGATTTTCTACTACAAGGAGCAAGAGCTAGGGGTTATTCGATCTTCCATCGAATCACGCTTCGAAAGTATGACTTTCTAACTCTTTAATGCTCTCTTTAATGTAGGGATTATGTTAGATTTAATTAGGATGGTCCTATTATGTATTTCATGCTCTCTACATGCTTAGCATAATTATACATACAGTCTTCCGTTGCGTATTTTGCATGTATTTAGCATGAATTTCCCACACAAACAGGGAACATAAGCGAAGGGTAGTGAAGTGTATACCACACCATCAGATAGGTGTATGGCAGTTCCACGATTGGGCCCAAAACTTTCTCTCTTGGGCATCCCTCCTCCTGGTGCAAATACTCTGTGGCCGACTCTCTTAGCCATTGATTAATGTAGTTGACCATAGCGTGAAGCAAAGCTAGGTTATATCCATGAGCAATTAAGGTTATAGGATATAGCACTTTGATTAAGACACAGTCTTTTGGTTGAGAGGGCATGCATCATTTCAACTAGATCGATAGAAATCCCGTAGGTAAAGCCTAAGCAGAAATGGGTTCTTCAGCTTGATGATGGAAACTTTCACAAGTGTCCCCCACATGAAACCCACAATCATCCAAGCCTGTTGTATGAAGTACAACATTGTGGTTGAAAATCCTATTTTCTACCTCAAGCGTAGTAGCTACAGAAATTGGTTCAACTCTTCTCTTATTGCCTACATTCGGGAATAGGTACTCTGCGCAAGGCACGCAGACAACATAGGGACCATGTGCAGCATGTTCAAATGTTTGGTAGCAAAAGTAGAAGTGACAAACCAACTCCCAAAAAACTTCACCAAAGTGAGCATAGTGATGCATTGTTGCTAAATCCTCATTCATAGGGAATACCTCTTCATATGGTCACTCTCCCATTAGTAGTCAAGACACTTCAAACATCTCATGCAAAGCTATTTCAATCTTCTCCGTCAGAGTGAAAAATGTATTGCTATCAATATTATATAGATCCAGAATGCTATGTAACATGAGCATCCAAATATCAACACCATACCTGGAAGCTTGTACTATGGAGTAGAGTCCTAATTTTGATAATCTCTTCCAAAAGTGGCAAGGGCATAATCGATCAAATATGTCCACCACTTTGTATCAATCAATCTAATCCAGCTAGGGAACTTGACATCCTCCTCTATATATTGTCCGTTAATGTTGGCAAATTGATTGCTAAACACATTTGGCAAAGCAGCCTCATTGGCAAGTGCATCCTCTTTGACAGAACTAGGGTGGAGGCTGACAATACTGAGGCCCAAGTGCTCCTCCTTATAAAATCCACCCTCATATTTCAAGCTACCCACCATCACACTATCTTCCCTTTTAACAATTAGAAATTGCCTCAAATGGGGAACCGCTAGACACTATAGGTACATAAACGACACCTGTCGCTCTATCATTGGCATATAGAAATGACGATCTCTCTGAACATAATACCAGCGCTCCTTTTCTTGGTTAAAAATGGAGGTGCCTCTTGGGTTGCTATCGCCAAACAAAAATTAGAGTTCCTCCAATTGGTCAGTCATTAGGATGGAGAACTCAACATCAATGATGAACTCTCTCAAAGTATTGGTGCTCCTAAGATGGATCGCATTGGTCTTCTCTTGACTGTTGTCCTCAAAATAAAGGCATGTTCCCGCTAAAGACGTGCACCATCATAGGATCATGAATCCCATTGTGTCCAATGTGATTGTGATGGCTAACGGGCGTATTCACCAAGGCGACTACACGAGGGAGAGAAAAACAAGTTAGAAGACATGACTCCAAAATTAACTAAGTTTTTGAGCCCATAACCGAACCTCACTAGGTTTGCCTAGGCGAAGCTCGACCATGAGCAAAGGTCACCTACTACTAAACTCCAGAAATCTAGCTAAATGTTATGAGCCTACGTGAAGCTCGCCTCAATAATAACAAATCTTAGCATAGCAGAGAGATTCGTTCAGAAGCCCAAGTGGACCGATTTAGCGAACCTCGCTAAGACGAAGTTCGCCTAAAAGTCTAATAGGATAAAATAGTAAACTTTACTTGAGAAACGAAGTTCACCATGTGAAGAACCATTGATAACGACTATCAAAGCTATGTCGTTTCCAGTGAAATGCATGGATAAGACCAAATATGGTCATGAATGTCTCATCAATAATGGCTAATTAGATTTAAGTGACCTAGAGCACTATTCAAACCTAAAGGGGATTGTTTTGCATTCTTGAATTTTGAGTTTACCTGAAGCTATCTCTAATTATAGTGTTACTATTGTGGCCTTTGGCTGACGAGAATCGCAAGCGATGTTCTTTCCCTTGGTGAGTTGATGTTAGGATGCCATTGAACAAAAAAGACAATCAAAGATCTAAAGTTTTAGGAAAGTTTGAAGAAAACTAGTGTTTTGAAAATTGTGTGAAAAGATGCGAAGATGAAGAGTCTAATTATAGGCTTTTAATAAACCTGAACTTCACCCAAATATCTTACCCTAAACTTCATCTAAGAATCTCGCTCTGAACTGTGCTTAAGAGCAATCTTCACCTTAAATCTAGGCACATAAATTAAATATTTGAAATTTCAAATCTTTTGAGTGAAGTTCGCTCAAGCTTCATGCAACTTCACCCAAATATCGAATGAACTTTGCCAACCAACTTAGCAACCCGAAGGCTTTACTTGGTAAATTTTATCTAACGACTCTTGACAACATATGAAGCCTAAATTTTACCACAAGTTCAAGGAGTACATCATCCATGGATCAAATACATGAAAGAAGATAGTAACTATAATTCTTTCATTGATCATAAAGCTGCATACAAGCAAGTCTTAGGCTCTTAAACTACAAAGATAGTGGACATTCATTCCTCTAACCTCAACAGCAGTCAAGGAACAAAAAGGAGAAACATAAAGCAAGAATTATTCATATTCCCCTAAACTTCATGACATCTAAGGAATATAAAGGAGCTATACTAAACAGATGAGCTCCTGTTCCCCGAATTAAGCAAAGACTGTGGAACAAAGCCTAGCCACACAAGGAAATTTGAAGTCGAGGTTGAGAAAATGAACATCGTCTAATTATGTTCTATGTTCACATTTGTGAAATCTAATCACTTTCGGAGTCTTTGCTTGTGGAACTCCATCAGTCTTTCTTCAAGTATCATCTTAGCCTCCGAATGGTTCTACGTAGAGCATGACACTCGAAGCTCCATGAATCCCTATCATAGGTTACCTCATGACATGATTGCGACTAATTCTTGGGGGTTTTCTTGAGTATATCATTTTTGGCCAAAAACAAATCTACCAACTGGAAGAGTATACGAGCTTTCTCCGTTGAATTGTCCTTCACTTGGGCTAGCTCCTGTTGAAGCTGTTTAATCTCAGCTCCTCTATCGAAGAGCATCTCTGATTCAGTCAGAGAGGACTTAGACATAGAGAAGAATGAAAATGAGAGAGAGTTGGAATGGAATGAGGGCTATTTATAAGCTTTCCAAATCCAACTTTCCAAAACAAAAATTCACTTCTTATGAGAAGTGATTGGACTGAATAAAAAGGCTAAAGTCTAGCCTAAAATTTAGGGCATCTGGTGAATCTTACCAAAAATCTGACCAACCATGAGATTCTTAGCCACAAATCAAGGCCCGAATCCAAAGATATCAACTTCGGCAACCCTCGCTAGTAAGTGAACCTTGCCAAAACAACCAATTCGAAGTGACCCTCACTAATCAGCGTCCTTTGCCCATGCAATCATGATTAGGCGAACATCACCATTCTTTGAACCTTTCCCCATTGTTAGGGTAGATAGATTTTGTTCCAAACACAGAGTTGGGCGAATGTAAATACTATTGAATCTTCAACCAAGATGAATCTACAACAAAGGATGTCATATTCAATAGTAAACCTCTGACAACTAACAAGATGGCTGAAGATATGTTCTAACACAAGCAAAATGACTCAAGCTACGTCCAATAGTACACTAATAGTACACTTGTAGCTATTGCCTAAAGCATTTTAATCCATGTTACAAGCCAAAAGCGGATCTCAAAAACTTGGGGAGGGGGGGGGGGGTGTTAGGTCTACATCTTCTAAGCTTGTTTTTGATGATTACAAACAATTCCTAATATTGTTTATCTAGTGTTTGTGTTTCTTATTAGGTATTCTAGACAAACAATGAATTGGAGGATGGATGGATTGCGCCATAACGATTATATCAAATGGAGGTTGGCGGAATTGTGGAGTGAAGCATTGCTATTCAAGTTAAAGATCCAAGATCTCGCTTCATCCGCATATGTACCAAGTCAAGCTCAATGAAGATCAAGATTGCTTGGGTAATTTAGTTTTAGGTTTTATATTATGTGTGTTAGTACTTTAAGCTCAATTATATACACACATACACGCTTTGGTTTTTGTGTATATATAGTTTATATATATACATATATGTTTTGGTTTGATTTTGTAGATATGAAACGAATATATATTCATATATATGTTCATATGTTTCATATTCTATCATATTTGTGAAAATATTGTGTTTCTAGTTTATAGACTTCATAACAATATTTTATATCCTTTATTAAGTCTATAAGAACGTTTGAAAATATTTTTAAAGTTGTGTTTATGTCAAAACATTAAATTTCATGTATATCAACTTTTCATGTTTTGGACATACTTGCAAAATACATGAGTTTTCACTATTGGGGAATGCAATTCCAAAAATTCTTTTTGTAACATGTTTATTATCATGTTTATAAACATTTTCCAAAGTTTCATAATTTTTGAATTTATTTGTTATTTTTTAAAGGCACTTTAAAAATCAGTTTTTCAACATGAACAGTGCCTGTGCACGTTTATAAGTCGACTTATCAGAGTTGACAAGTCGACTTATGAAATGCTCTGGAATGTGCAAAAACTCTCTGCCAAGTCGACTTACTCGAACTGTTAAGTCGACTTAGACCAAGTCGACTTATGTCATTTTCCAAGTCGACTTATGTGCTGAATTTTATGTGTTATTTTCATCTGGCAAGTCGACTTATGTGATCTTTCAAGTCGACTTATACCAAGTCGAATGTAAGTCGACTTATACCAAGTCGAATGCAAGTCGACTTATAAATATGACCGTTGAACAGTAACGGCTATTTTCCAGATCTGTTTTTTTGTGGGTTTTTGGTCATTTCCTTGGGGTTTTGGCTGATGTCTTGGGTTGTTATAAATACCCCATTGCATTTACCTCTCCCACTAACCAAGAGAATTGTTTTAATAAGTTTAAGGGTGTTTTGTGTTTGTTTAAAAGAGTGTTTAAGAATTTTGTTTGTGAAGCAAATTTCACAAGAGCAAGTGGAGATCATCTTTGGTGTTTGAGCTTCAAATCATCTCCTTCTCACTCTTGTCATTTATTGGAGAAGTTTTCTAAACTCAATCTAGCTTTACATTTTATTGATTGATTATCATTTTATTAAGCTAGGGTTTATATTGAGTTTAGTTGATTTTATTTATCTCTTTGTACACACACAACCATTGAGCTTATTGTATTTTCATACTTAGTATAATTTGGGTTGTGGGATTGTGTGACATTGAGAGTGAGCTTATTGTGTTCTCATCCATTATAGAGAACAATTTAATTGTTGTGAGCTTTAATTGTGAGGAACACTTTGTATTACACTAGTACACCAAGAGGAGTGTGTGGTGAGAGACGGGGTTGTCCCAAGAGGAGTGGGGTAGGTGATAATGCCTAGAGAGAGGTTATAATTCCTAACACTTGAGGGAGACACGGGCTAGAGACCAACACTTGAGGTGGTAGTTAGTGTAGTTACATTGTGTGGATTGTAGAGTTTTCGGTTAGCTAGAAAACCGAGTGTGTAGAGAAGTTCCGGCTTCCAAACCGGGTGTGATAGTGGAGATCTCCTCGAGGTGAGGAGTGGGGACGTAGGTCAGGCGGACCGAACCTCGTGAACATATCGTTTTGTTTGTGTTTACATTGGCGCACTTATTTTTATATTTATATTGCCTTTGTCAATTGCTCATTATTTATATTCCCACTATCTTGCTTTGTTTGTTTCCCCTTGTGTTAACTTGTATATCCTTGCTCACATATTGTTCATAAGTTATTTGCTAGGATATATTTGTTAATTAGTTTTTAAATTGACATAAATCGGATTAGATTAGCATAAACCCTATTCACCCCCCCTCTAGGGCTCCTTCCTAGTGGCATTAGGGTACTTTCAGGGGGGGGGGTGGTCTTGTAGATGGTTAAAATAAATCCTATCCTAGGTTAACACTTAGCCTACGTCCAAGAAGTGAACACTTCATATGGGCTCAAAGGCAAATACATGGCGAACCTCATCCAAGTTTTAACGAACCTCGTCCAAGCTACATTCTAGCTCATTACCAATACCAAGTCAAGGTGGAGCTTCACATGAAGTTCACCTAAAATGAACTTTACCCCAATAACCCACTATAAATGGTTAAAATATATTTCATCCAGGCAAATATCTAGCTTGGATCCAAGAAGTAAACGCCCATGGGCTAAAGACCTCAAAGGGGCCCCAAACTCAAGCCCACAACAAGCTATAGTGAAGTTCGCCTGCAAAGTTCACGAACCTCACCATGTAGCCTATCTCAACCCAACCCGACCAAATTAATAATGGGGTGACTTCTAAGAAACTATAGTGAAGTCCACCAAACATAGCATGTGAACTCCGCCACATAGCTCGACTCGACCTAACCAAGTCAAGAACGGGTCGACTTCCAATTCACACTCCAAGTCGAGTTAAAAGACATCATTAGTCGGTCAAATTACAAGTCAAATACTATGCCAAATTTGAACTCATAGATGAAGTTCTCCAATCAACGAACTTTGCTCATAACAACCCAAGTGGGCCACGTCACCCACAATTCCAAAGAAGGCTCACCCACGTCCAAGCGAGCCTTGCACAAACACCTTCAGCATGCTTTACCAACCAATTAATCAGCAAACTTTACCAGATTAGCCACTTGATGACTATTTTTAATGGGATAACCACTCCCCCACTATCTCCTACTTTAATAGACACTTAATCCAAAACTAAAGGCTGTTAACTCCCTCTCTCTCTTAGACTATAAAAGGAGAAGGAAATTGTTCATTGAAGGGGTTATTCACCAGAAAGACACACACATATTTCTTCTATTTTAGTTCTTAAAGAATGATGAGATATCTTCTAAGCAACCAAGTCTAAAAATCACTAATCAGCGAAAGACGCATCATCTTAGTCGGACCGCCAATGGAGTACAAGATCGACGCTCCATTGGCATACTAAAAAGAACAGCAAATAATATAAATTTTCTTGTTTCTCTTTTTATTATAATCTAAGCTAATTGTAATAGAAAAGACCCAAAATAGGATGGCGACTCTGCTAGGGACTAGTTTCTTCTCTAATGAGAAAGTTGTGAAATCAGGGTCAATGAATTTGACCAAGCGAAGTTTGAAGAATTCATTTCCTCTAACTAATTATCAATGGAAATCATGAAAAGATGCTACAAAATTCACCGCAGTGTGAAATCAGGGTCTAAATTGACCATTGCGTGTGTAAAGGTGAACTTTGCCAATGATGGCTTAAGCTTCATTAGAAGCTAGACAAACTTCATGCAAAGCGAAGAAGCATCGACCCCTACCTTGAGTGAAGGTCAAGACGTTACTACATCTTTAGATTTTAGACATCAGTCCGTGACTTCTTTGGGTATTCGATTTAAAGCATATTGCAATGCTCGTAATGCTTCCTCAACAGAAGCAAAGAATGGGGATGACTCCTAATTTAAATTTCCACAAGGAAATAATATCAATAATGGTGATTCGTCTAACGTCGCTAAGTGAAAGTGTGGCCAATGTCACCATAAGCGATGTTCGCACACCAAAACTCAAAGTGGCAAGGTTGACTCTAAAAAGAGCCACCACCTTAGAACTACTGGTGATTTGAGGGAGTTCCTATCTAAAAAAATTCACATTGTATGATCCTCAGAGAAGTGGTAATAGCAGTCCAAAAAATTACCAAAGCAAAGCTATTCCTGAAAAGAATCAATTTTCAATTGTCTAAGTCACAATCCTGAACCTTCAGAGATTCAGAACAAAACACGATGTCCCATCCGAAAGTGTAAACTCTAAGAATTCACTGTCAACATGACTAGTATAGTTTCTGGAGATGAGGAAGAAGGTGCGGATAGTCCATTTGACTTGAGATATTCTCCGGTATCGAACCATATTGCCAGAGACTGATGGTGTTTATCACCACACCAGATCGAGGTAGAGAGTAACAGTTCCTTTTGACTACTCCTTTCTCCAAACACGAGCACCATAGGTTTCAACCCAAGTTAACCAACCCACCCCTAGTGACGCTAACTCAGCCATAGCATCAAATGCTACTCCAAGTTGAAGTCAGGAACAACAATGAGTAGCAGATAGATAGACCCGAGATGATCTTCTGGCTTAGATGGTAGCTCAAAAGAAGGCTTCAGATGAACGATCTGAACGTTTGGAGAAAATTTTTGAACAACTCTTATCAACTACACAACCGTGCCCAAGCTCTGCCAAGGGGAAATGACCAGTCATCGAATTCTCCCCAGATGAGGAACAAACACATCATGAAGATGCAGATTCTGACCACTTGGGATTAGAGACCACAATGCCTCCTAAGCCAAGTAAGGAGACAAAGGCCTTGGAGGACATTCAAAAACAGCTCAATCTTCTTTCTTAGTGAACTGACCTCAAGAAGGTTGGAATTTCTTGACCTTATCCCATCAAGTAGGACATAGTTCCCTATCCAATGAAGTTTAAGCCACCAACATTGCATACATTTGATGATAAATATTCTCCAAACTAGCATATCTACTACTTCAACTAACAAACTAGAAATATAGTGGGTAATGATGCTATTAAGGCACCACTTTTCATTAGCACCTTCCAAGGGATAACATTCGACTTGTTTCAAAATCTACCTGAAGGTTTAATCAAATCCTAGACTGATCTAGAATTAAAGTTGAGATGCACCTTTGCTAATGTCACCATGGCTAAACTCCACTCTGAAAAGCAAAGAGAAAATGAAACAGTTAGGGAATTCATTAAGAGATAGCACAATTTGACAATGCGATGTTGAGATACACCTTTGCCAATGTTACTCCAAACTTGTCAGTACAATTTCGTGGGGTGTATAGAAGCTCATGGGCACTGTTATAGCCCATACATGGAAGGATGTGATGGAATAAGCTGAGATAGTAGAAAAGTCATCAGAATGTTTTAACAAGTTCGAATCTCACACCAACTTCAAGGGCAATAAAGGCAAACAAGAGCAAACCCCCCGGTTAAAAACCAAAGAAACTTTCATGGTCGAGGTCCATAACCCCAATAACTAGAAAAGGGAACCAAGAAAGAATGTTCAACATAATAACTCATTCAAAGATGAACATACATTGGCTATCTTCCATGTTCTCTATAAAGGTAATCGGTTGAAGCTTCCCGAAGCCCGACGCTTTGAAGAAGTCGGCAAGATTGACGATCCCAACTATTGTCCTTATCATAGAATTTTGGGACAATCGATAAAGAATTGCTATATCCTTAAGGATAAAATTTAGTCTTTTGCCTAGTTAGGGACTCTCAAGCTCAAGCCTGAGCAAAAGAAAGTCATTGTTAATATGGTGACTCTCTAATTCTGCTCTATGCTAAAAATTCAAACCTAAAATGCAATTATTTCCATTCCCATGGCAAGGATGGAAGTGGTCAATTATGATTAATAGAACAAATAAAGCCAAAGGTTTGGTCCCTCTCACTACAACAAGGGGAGAAATAATGTGGGTACATCCCGACCTACTCAAAGATGAACATTGGGTTCTTCTGAAGTCCAAGTCAAAGAGAAAGCACAAGAAGAAGTCATGCAATGTTATTTTCATTTTTATTAGAGAGGAATCTCTACAAATCTCTTCACTTACTGACTTGGAGGAAGAGAGAATTGTTATGACATAGACAATGTCTGGTCGAGATTATTTGAAGAATTATGATTAGCCAGGATCCACCAAGCAACCTGAACCAACCAAGCAAAAAGGGACTCGGATTGATAAAGCATTGTAGTGCCCTTTGGACAATTTCAAAGCCTCATTTCAGTAATGGCTCAGTTAGCCAATATTCCAATTCGTATAACCTTATTCAAACTTTTATGTTTGTCTAAGTAAATGAGAGAGAGGCTTTGAAAGAAACCCTGAATGACAATGAGGCATTCCTTGCGCACATGATTGAGCCTCCTGAAGATGAAAAATATAAGCAATGCTACCAATGTCAATGGTAAGCACCTTATATCACCTTCACACAGATGCCATGCTCATCAAAGACCACCATCATATCTGACCGTTTTACTATACCGGGTATGTGGGATCAACAAAGGTCGAGAGGATCTGTATCGATCTAGGCTTTGCGTTAAGCATAATTTCACCTAGACTCTTGAGCTTTTTGGGTATTTCCCTCTATAAGCACTCAAAGACTACTGCTACCATCTTCAGATTTAATTCAGGTAGGTACCGATCTCTTAGTAAGATCCGACTTAACTGCCAAATTAGTGATTTGAAAACGGAAGTGACTCATTATCTCATTAATATCAAAACACCCTACAATCTTCTCCTCGGATAACCTTGGATCTATGCCAACAAGATCGTCCCATCAAAGCTTTATCAATGTTTTAATTACGTCGATGAACGGGAGGTTCAACAAAAAGGTCAATGCTGAAAAGCATCCCTTTAAAGGGATAGAGAATCACTTTACCCACTCTCTCTTGTATGATAAAAATCATACAATCGAGATTATCCTCCCTAATGATGAAGATAGTGGTATTGAAACAAATAAGGAAGTAGATCCGAATGATGATCCAGTCTAGAAAATGGAACCACTTGTAATTACCCTCTAAGATCCATGTAATAACCAGTTAGCCGAAGATTAGGAAGACTAGATCTTTAATGAAAAAGAGTTTGCTTACGACCATTATGTAGACTCTGAGTATGAAAAGTCAAGAGTCTAAACTTTAATGTCTAGGGTAGCTTTTAGAATCAGCATTGTACATGCCCATACATGAGTTATACTCGACTCATTAGTAACTAGGTAACTTAGAGAATGACACTTTCATGGTCACAGCTAAAAATAAAAAGCCCAGAATCTGATTATCTTTGGAAAAGTCGAGTCGTAACCTCAATTATCAAGCTCAGATGAGGAAGCAAAAGGGGTAACAGAATTCTCCTGTTATAGTCAACAATCCCATAATAGAATGGTAAAAATGGCGTATAGCTTCACCCTATGATAATGATTGAATTTTAATCAAGGACTAAGAATCACTCTAGTCCCCTTTGTACTAAAAGGAGAGGCTTTTAATTATTAGTATCAGACTAAACGTGCACTCGGGTATATTTCCTAGAAGTCGAGTCTCAAATAGGACCAATATCTGATGACTTCCTAAGCAGCTTTTCAGACACGTCTAACTGAGATTCATACATTAACCTCAGAACCAAGCTTGGTGAATTCACAGCTAACATGATCTCGTACAGTCTAACTATGGATCTTAATGCATCCAATGTGTTTAAAGATTCTAAAGATGATTCCTAGGCAAAACATCTTGAAAAGCAGTGAGAGCAGATCAAGAAAAAGATCCAAAAAAACTCATTGACTACGAGTTCATTCATGAAGAACAACATCTAGATTAGCTAGCCAACATCGTGGTGATGAATGAGAATAGAAAGATCCGCATCTATATTGATTTTAGAGATCTCAATCTTTCTTACATGAAAGACAAACTCCCCCACCTTATTATGGATGTTATGGTCGACAACACATGTGGATTTGAGAGAATGCCATTCATGGATGGATTTCCTAGATAAAACTAGATCAAAATACATCTAGATGATCAAAAACATACAACTTTCAGGGCACCATTGAGAGTGTTTTATTATACAGTAATGCCTTTTGGTTTAATAAACATTGAAGCAACTTACCAACATGCTATGAATACAATTTTCATGAGCATTTTCATAAGACAATGGAATGCTATGTCGACAACCTCGTAATTATGTGTCATCACAAACTAGACCATGTTAATGACCTAAGAACAGTGTTCAAAATCATGAGAAAACATCAACTCAAGATGAAGAGAAGTAAGTCTTTCCTAGGGGTATCATCAGGTAAATACTTGAGCCTTATTGTGACATCTAAAGGAATATATGTCAATCCTGAAAAAGTAAGAGCCATCCGAGAGATGTCACCTCCGAGAGTTCTCAAAAAAATTAGAGGTTTACAAGGATGATTGACCTACATCCACAGATTCATAGCCACATTGTCTACAAAATGCTAACCATTTCAAAGGCCGATGAAGAAAGGTATTTCGTTCATTTGGGATAACGATTGCCAAAGAGCTCTTGATGAGATCAAGAATTACCACATGAAGCCACCTATCCTAGCCGTGCTAATATCAGGTAAACCTTTTCTAATCTATGTTAGGTCCATGGATGACTCCCTCGAAGTACTTCTCACCCAGAAGAATGACAATGGCCACAAGCAAGTCATTTACTACCTCAGGTAGACCATGATTGGTGCTGAGTATTACTACAATCTAGTCAAAAAGGAATATCTAGCATTGGTCTTCGTAGTTCAGAAAATGCGATATTACTTTACTGGCAAATCCATTCACGTCATTTCAGCAATTAATCCTCTACGGATACTCATGACAAAACCGCGATCGCTGAATTCCAGGTTAGCCAAATGGACAATATTATTTTTATAATATGACATGATATTTGTGCCCTAGAAAACGATTAAAGGTTAGACAATAGCTAACTTTTTGGTAGATTATCTCATCTCTGAATTTTTTAAACTCTATGAAGACGTTCCAGATGAGGTCTTCGAGTCAAATATTATATTGAACCACTAGGTATGACAACTTTACTTTGATGGTGCATCACGACACAACCACAAATGAGTAATTGTCACTAGAGTGGAGGTAGTGCTGATCGGTCCCCATTGACATGTCCTTCCTCGGGCTTATTCATCGACCAAGTCATGTTG
Organism: Asparagus kiusianus; assembly: GCA_022839385.1. Classification (NCBI taxonomy): domain Eukaryota; kingdom Viridiplantae; phylum Streptophyta; class Magnoliopsida; order Asparagales; family Asparagaceae; genus Asparagus; species Asparagus kiusianus. The sequence continues at coordinate 598,760 of BQKN01065863.1, read as the reverse complement.
CAATAAAGTGGCAAAGTATAATGCCCTCATAATTGATTTGTAACTCACTCGAGATATGGGTGTCAAATACGTTGAAGCTTATGGTGATTCTAAATTGATCATTAGTCAGATCAAAGGAGAATATGAGGTCCACCACAATGACCTCATGCCCTACCATGAAGCGGCAATGAAGCTTGCTCAGTCATTTGAAGGCTTCTACATCAATTATGTAGCTCAACTCAAAAACACTCATGCAGATGCTTTAGCATCCCTTGCACCTACTCTTGCCTCGACTCCCAAATCTACTAGGTGCATTATAGTGGCTAGCCATCAACTATGCCCCCAGAACAAATCCAAAAAGCCAATGAAGTGCATGTCATGCCACCTCACTTCGAGGCTAATGATTAGCATTTCCCGATCATTGATTATGTCTTGCATAGAATATTACCTAATAATCTGAAGTAAGTAGTCTTCATTCAAAGAAGGGTTTCATACTTCTTCTATGATTCTGCAATATAGACTTTGTATCATTGATCATTCGATGAAGTACTCCTCTGATGCCTATCACTAAACGAAACTCGAGAAGCACTTAGAAAAGCCCACGACGAAACATGTGGAGCTCATCAACTAGATTCTAAACTTTAGGACCGATTATGTCGTCTAGGCTATTACTAGCTGACAATGATAGTAGATGCAGTTACTTATGATAAGCGATGTCATGCGTGTTAAATCCATGCTGATTTTTTATACCATCCTCTAGAACAATTGTATCCAACTGTTACCTCATGGACATTCGAAATATGGGGCATGGATCTTATTAGGTTAATTAGCCCACCATCTGCTAAAGGCCATCTATTCATTTTGGCCATCATAGATTACTTCTCTAAATGGGTTAAAGCCGTTCCACTCAGAGAGGTCAAGATACCTCTATTTTCATTGGGAATCAGTTTCATTGTAGTTTCCATTCAATCATTTATCGATACAACGGAAATAAAAGAGTGAGTCTTTCTATAAGACTTCTCTTTACAAATAAAACAAAGATGAAAATTTCCTAGAAACACATGTAGAAACTATTTATTAGTCGTTACTTGCGTAGGATCTTTGCCTATACTGAAGACGCTTTAGGCCGTGGACCACCGATTCAACGATCCGAGTTGATCGTGAAGAAGGCTTGGTGTTCTTGTTTCATTTTAGAAAAAAGAACAGAAGTAAATATGTCAGCAAGGTGAGATAAATACTCTTCACGACATCAAATCAAGGTTTGAATACCAAGGAAACACCGAAGGCCCTTGGATCTATCCAAACTCTCTCTTTATGATTGAAGTTTGCTAAGATCTCAGTCTCTCCCCTTGAAATTCGTGAGTCCTTGCTCTCAAATTTGCCAAAATGTCAATATGTTCGCACGTAGGTCAGTACCTCTAGCCTTTGTGCACAAGGGTGCTAGAGGGGTGTTTATAGGCTTCAGAAGCCGGGCTTTTGGATAAGAATTCATAACCGACTGTTGATGTGGTGGATTTTCAGTTTATAACGACTTTCTCGTGTTTAAGGATGTTCCAAAGGTAATTATGGAGCTAGTGGAGCACACGAAACCTGAAGAAATCATCGAAAACACGTCATGGGGAGTCCGTATCTACGAGACACCCTGTGTTGTCTCGGAATGCGAGACACATTAAGGTGTCTCAACACCTGAGATACACTTTGGTGTCTCAGATCTCGAGATAAGTCTGGTTGTCTCACCATTTGTGAGACAGCTTCGAGTCTTACCATTTTGTCGTTTCATCATCTCGTTGCTTCTTTTGGCATCGGATGATCCTCTCTAACTTAGATAATGACATTCTTCGTCTTCTCTTCATCTTGAGCTATGTTCGGGAATCTATATGCAATTTTTAACACCTATAGATACCCCCTCCAAACTTTTTAGCCTCCTTAATATTTTGTCGAGGAGTCTGGAATACTTTGGATAAGATAGGTCCTACCTTCAATCCCTTCAGTATTTTATCGAGGAAATCATGTAGAAGGGCCTGTGAGTAGCTTTAATTCTTTGACTTATTCAGCTTTCAGTCTACTTGGTATTTTATCGAATAGTCTGAAATACTTTCGGTGCTGCGTTTATTAGTTGACCTTTGTCGAAATCATGAATTAAAACTGGTGCGTTGATACCTAACTTAGCTCGTGTCATTGAGTCGATGTTAAACTGATCATCTTCATTAGGAGTTTGTATATGAATTATGATTGAACTCCCAGGGTAATTTTGACGTAGAATTGTCCTGAGCCTGATTTTGGTGAAAATGGTCGAATCGTTGTCGGACATTGACCTCCTATGACGCCCTTGTTTTCATACATGACTACAGTCCAAAGTGAACCTAGAAATGTCAAACCTGCCATGCACCCACACTGTGCATCAACACGTTTTACCAATCACAGTAATATCCTATAGTAAAATCAAATATAAGTGCAAGTACAAAACAGGCAAAATAAGGAAAAGTATATATAATAAACATGATGTAGAAATATATATCTCATAAATAAAATCACATCTCAACTGAATAAATGGAAATACATCTGATGTCTGAAATAAAAATCAAGTATCTCACATGAGTCAACTAAAAATAAACTAAGGCACACAACCTTTACAAAATGAAATACAAAACTCTAATATCTGAACAATAAATATAAATCTATGATGGAATCTCAACTACCAAAACTGAGTGACGGTGACTATGCTGAAAGTCTGTCATCCTGCGACTCTCCGAAGCTCTGAATTGCCTAAAAGGAATTAAAAACAACAAAAAGAACAACAACAAGAACGTCAGGACGCTACAACAAGATCACCTTCATCCGCCCCTAGGAGAAGGGCTACTAGATGAAGTGGAAGCTCTATCTATTAAGCATAGTCTATCTAGATCATTTACCCTGTATTTAAGTGGAATTAATATTTAGAAACCTATAACACGAGACGTAGTATGTCGAACAAAATAATTCAAATAAGGAAACCCTCATGTATATACCATATGTCTCAAATTGTATATAACTAAATATTAATACTGAACTAGGAATAAACAACCTAAATGAAATCAATAATTAGAAACCCACAACACGAGACTGGTACATTGAGTAAAATAATCTAAATAAGGAAACCCTCATGTATATAGCTTTTGTCTCAAATTGTAAATCGCTAATCATTGATTCTAACTAAGAAATAAAGAAAATAGTACAGGAAAGTAAAGACATCGTAATATCATATTTATAATATCTTTCACTATCACTTGGAAGATAAAATAAATATCAGCATATAATCTCGCGTACTTTTAAGAGCAAAGTACCTTGTTCATATATAACTCAGCGATGAGTCATGTTCATAAATGACATCCACCAAAGACTCAGGCTATGGAGTAATCGTCACAATGCAAATCCTTGCAAGTTATGATTCATTACATTATCATGCGGGATGGACTACCAAGTCGGCATCCTAACTGTGTACTCAGCTCATTAGTCTTATCGTATATCTGTATGTAACACGAGTATGGGATGGACTACCAAATAAGTATCCTAGAAATACGGTTCATAAGCCTCATCACACCCTAGTGTGGGACGAACTGCTAGATAAAGCATCCTAAACCCGACTCAATGGTCTGTACTAATGGTATATCGATGCACTACTCCATGTAGTACTGAGCAGTGCTCATCAACGATATCCAACATGCATATAACTATGTTATCAACCTCTATCTCAGGTGTAAACAGATCAATACTTGTCAAATTCCCATCGAGATATCCATGTGTGTGCTACGACACTATAGTGTATACTCATGACTATACGTGTATCATCGTGCAGTTCGAACCCCGTAATCATAAATCAAAAGTGCAAGAAACAACAAGAAACAACCTGACTAGTTGACTAATCACCTTACTAGTTAACTACTAATAGTAGTAGTGGACTGGACAGACTAAAATCAGTCTGTTTGATCTCCTGTGTATGTTTCGTATATTGTAACTCGCTCAAAACTCAAATTCTATCATCATGAGGCATAAAACAAGATTAAAAACTTAACAATTATTTAATAGAGATTATCTCAATAATATTTAAGCTCTGAAATTAATCAAATTAGGGTTAACATCCTTATTAACCAAATTTCTCAATTAACACATAAATTATCAACATGATTAACTAAACATGGTAAAATCTAAACATTTAACAGAGGTGATGCGCCATAAACATGTACCAAAAAGGTTGCAAGTGCACAACCGTGTCAAGTTATAGTATTTAAGATATTGATCCCACGAGGAAGGTGTTTTTGTAGGAGAAAATATGAAATCGGTTCTTATGTTGTGTGCGTGACAAGTAGGAATGATAAGTGAATGTGATTGTGAAGAGATTGAGATAGTGAAAATGGTGTGTAAATAGGTGCAAGTGTAAGTGAGAGTGGATTTGAAAAAGAATGAGTATGATCAATAAGGTGAGAAGGAAAAAATGAATAAAATCAAGAAACAAATAAAAATATCAAGAATGAAGAACAAAATTCTAGAATAAAAGAAAATGCAAGAAATTAAAGATGGTGGATTCAATTATAGATATGGATCTAAAATTGAACCCACTTCTTAGAAAAGAGTGATTCCCTAGAGGGTTCTAGCCTAAAGGCGAATCAAACAAAATAAAAATAAACAAAAAGAAAAACTAAACCCAATAGGGTTCTAGCCTCAAGGTGAATAGTGTAAGAAATTAAAATCTAACTGCAAAATAAATTGCAAAATCTAAACTATAAAATAAAATTGTAAGAATTAAATGCACGAAATAAATCTAGTCTATAAGCATAAAATAAATCTAAGGCAAGAGGGTTCTAGCATCTTGGCTATTTAACAAGAAAATAAAATCTAACTACAAGCATAGAAATAAATCTAAACTAATAAGCAATAAAAGAGAAAAAGAAAAGAAATGCAAATCTTCAAATAATTCTCCATCTTCATCTTCATCTTCATCTTCATCATCCAACAAAGAGAAGAAGAGAAAAATTTAAAGTGGTGAAAAAATTATTATTATTAATTGTAACAAAAAGTTACAAATTTGGAAGGCCTTCCCAATTAAGAGTAGCCTCCTCTCCAAAAGGAGTTATAAAAATTTTCACACCTCTAACCCCTCACTCTCTACCCCTACTTATAGTAAACATCAATGAATAAGAGCCCTTGAATTGAATCCTTATCCAAAACCATCAAAAATCAGCCATTAATCTGTAACTGAATCGTAGCCATCGATGCCTGCATCGATGCTGGCATCGATGTCCAATAAAAAATCTGCCTCCACAGATGACTTCGTCTCGTCGAGATAGGCGATTTTCATATATTATATATTAAATTTCACCTTCCGAAGTGAGAGATATCGTCATTTCTTTGTGGCCAACCATCTTGAATATATTTTGTTTTCATATTTGATTTTTTATTTTCTCCGGCTTCTACAAGCTACTCGGCTTGATTCTGGGCTTGAGATTTTTGACTCTTGCTTGTGTTCTTCATTTAATTCATGAGATTTTGTTGAAAGATGGGATTTTCGGGCTTTATTCTTCATTAACCTGCAATTAAAAGATAAAAATAATTATTGGTGGTATATTTATTCATAAAAAATAGATAATGAGGGTATAATATTATAATAAAATGTGATTATCAAGAGGTAATTTCATTTAAACATGTTTACGTTACTTAGATATCACCATCCTAGGGTTTTAACATCTTTAATTAATATGAAAACTCTAATAATTGTTAAACTAGGGTTTAAACATGATTAGAGTATGATTAACATATTAAAAATGAAATTAAAAGAAACCCTAATGATCATGATCATGAATCTAATATAAACAACAAGAAGAACTATAGATCTAGGATTGGTTAATGATTTAATCATCAAAAATCTAAACTTTATCATATCGGGTTAAGTTTTAACATGAGATTCCTCAATTAAATATATTAAATCCTAAATTAACTATAGGGATGGATTTTGGTGATGATGACCTTGACTTAACAATATGCTGCAGCTCCTCAAACACATGTGCAAGATCTCTCTTTGACTAAAAGCCTATGATCACGCCCTCTGCACGCTTATACATCTCGAATCTCCTTGAGAAATACCAAAAACAAGATCTAGGGTTTGAGGGGAGAGGGTGGCTATGAACTCACATGAAGAGTGCAAGAATAGGGTTCAAAAAATGCATATATACATAGATATAAGCCTAGGCTCGAAACAAAACAAATCTGACACGAAACTCATATACTCCTTACAGTTTCGAGGAATAGTTTAACCTCATATACCTATCGGAGTTTTGAGGAGATACAGTTTATACTCGTATACTCATCGCATTGTAAATACGTACCTGAGATATAACTTAAAACACATTTCAGACACTCATCAAATGAAGTGCGCGTACTAAACAAGACTTAGTGTTTCGCATGTGTGCGAGACAAGCAATGCTGTCTCACTTTGTGAGATAGCGTTTAGTGTCTTACTCACATGCGAAATAGAGGCGGTGCTGGGGTTTGTTGGTTTCTTAAGTCAGAAGTTTCGGATCTCTTTCCTTCATCATTGTCGCTTCTTCCGAGTTCGAATCTCCTTAAAACCCTTCTCAAAACCCCATAAAGGAATCCCAGTTCCCCTCTACTCCTCTATCCCATCAAAATCCGCCGAATTCACAACATTGAAAGCTAGGGTTTTGACTATTTCTTAGGTTCGAGCGCTTCCTTCTTCACTGAACTTTGTTCCTTCGTGGTTCTTGGTAAGAAGCTACACTCAAGATTCTTAATTTCGTGTTTCTTCAAATCTTCATTCGATTTTCATCTCAACCCTAACCTTTTATTGGTCTCGGTTCCTCACCTTTGTTTTCTTCTTGATAGGAACTCGAAGTCCACCTCTTGGTATTTGGAGATTTTTGAGCCTCCTTTATGATTTTCTCCAAGCCCTAGTTTTTCTTTCAAGGTACAATTCCTTTACTTCACCTGAAAACACCTCCTCTCAATTTTGGATGATACCCGAACCCCAAGGATGCTTGATCACGGGTTTGGGTTAGTTTACTACCTCAACCACTAACCTTTTCATGTAGATTGACGATGTTTCTGAAGAGTTCACATGTCTTGAGGAGTCGATTGGCATCTCAATCGGCTGATTGAGAGGCTCTCACAGCTTCATCTTTTGGAGGTTAGTTTTTTACCGCTTTCGTCAATTCAGAAATTGATATATTGAATATGTATCCTTAATTGTCCTCCTTCGTGAGGTATTTGGGAAGAGCTGATATCCTCATTTGCGGGCATCGATGCTTAAAAGATGTGTTTTGCTTGGTCAAAACACATCTCAAGGCAAAAGAGGTGATTTTACGCCGTCTCGCTATCCATAGGGTAGAGTACATTGTCTCATTGTTTAAATGACAATGTACATTGTCCCTCGAATGTGAAACATTTGAAATTGTCTTGTTAATTACGAAGCATTGACTCTATCTCATGGATTCATGAGATGAGTTCGACTCCTTGTATTGCCTTAGAAATTTTCTTTTAACTGTGTTTAATAAATACGTTCTTACTCGTCGCAGTCGATTTTCTGCTGACAAAGTTCTCACCCCGTGCGGTGAGTGGTCGAAGTGGCATCTCCTACGTCTCTTTCGGTGAAATGACCATTGTCGACGGGGCCCCTCAATTCAATAGAGGTGGGCCTACAGAAATCCCCGGGCTTGTTAAGGGGGAGATCATCACACCATGCGACATTTAATAACTGATGCACCTCTCACGAGAGATCCAACCACAACTGAGCCATTGAGGAAACCTGACTTCATGTTTGGCGACTCAGTCGAGGATCTAAGCATCCTGAATTATGGCCTAGAACAGTGGCTGAATGAGTATGACAGAGGCTGCAGATTCCTTCCTCCGATTCCTCATCACTACGCCCTAACACACTTAAGCAACTTAGTGGTGGGACGACAGATGGCATGGCTTCGGACTGAGGACCAGGAGTGAGTACGTTATGGGTTTATTACCTAAGGCAAGACTCCGGGTTCAAGTGAGAGGAATTATGTTCGCGAGCTTCATCCTAGTGTGCTGGAACAGGATGAAATTCTATTGAATGAGATTCCAACCAGGGCTAACACGGTACGGAACCGCCTGATAAGGCTAGGATGGGAATTACCCATCAAAGTTTTTAGGTGCTTCGTTGGGTTCACTCCTCAGTCGACAAGTGGTGGATGAGGATGACAGGCTATGTCCTCAGTCGGTAGGGGATGAAGTTGAGAGAAAGGGGATTATACCATGTTGTCCGGGCTATTGTGTATAGCCTCTCTATGAGCGTGAGCCATTTCTTCATGTTGCTTGAAATTTACAACCCAGATACCAATACGTTCTTGACTCAAAACGGAGAGTTAGGATTGGCATTGCATGAGATGATGAAAGTCTCGAGGCTGCTGATGGGCAATCTTCTATATCAGGAGTACTATCCAACCAACACCCAAATAAGTCGGATGAGCTCCGCCAAACAGGACACGTTATAGGAGATGACGTGTCACTATCAAACGACCTTAGCTGGTGTTGATATCAAGGCCAAGAAAAAGTTCTCTTAGCTCAGCTTGAAGCAGTTTGCAGACTATTTATTCAAGCACTTGGAAAATCATTCTGGCGAGGCGGTTTGTGAGTTGGTGCCTCTGACTCCATCGGAGATCAATAAACTAATTGAGAAGATTGGAGCTCAATCTTACACCACCCATACAGCTGAGGGTAAATTCTCGAGAGGCACCAAGTTTGAGACCTTCTTGTGGCACGCACAGAGGAAAATCCAACCGACGACCCTCTTAGTAGGATACTTAGCCATCTGGCTAAAGAAGTGTGTGGTGCCACACCAGCTATCTGATGCATTGCCCATCGAAGTCCTATTTTTGGCTGTTGAGATCATGATTGGACGCAGGCTCTCTCTACTCCTGGCCATGGTTGTTGATATCCATAGCAGACTTCATCACTTGGTCGTCGGATTTACGAAAGAAGGAAGCAAGCCTTCAAGTGAGATCCTCACCGCCAAGATTGAGTTGCTGCACACATCTCTGATGGCTTGGTTGTTTCTTCACTGTCCAAACTTGATGTCGGCACCTATTGTCGTCGATCCAAACGTCCCCTTGCTGCAAACGTTAGAGGATTGCAAGTGGGAGGCTCTCCAGTAGCAAGAGGTGAGGCAACAACTCCAGCTTTAGAAATGTTAGGAATTCTTCAAGTGTTTTCCTGAATTCTCCGACCGATATGACGAGCTGTTAGCCAATGATGAAGAGCCAAGGATGAGTTGAACTGTTCTCGATGTGGGTTGCTTCTGGTGGCTGATGAACATCCGACCTGGCTACCTTCTCTTCTGTGTGAAGAACGACTGCAAGATCGAGCCTTACTTTCCCTGCCGGTTCACCCGTCGGTTGGTTACGACCAACTGTATATTAGGAATCCGAACAAGGCTGTGAAGGTTCATGGAGGACTTATTGACGGGGCTTGTGCATGGTTCTGGAGCATTGAGGGTTACATCGGTGCCAGATTTACCCTTCCTACTATAGAGACTCGGCGAAAATAGACATTCCTCTACTGCAAGTGGTTGATCGCTACTAACACATCCGTAAGAAAGAGAGATATCTTACAGTTGGAGGCAGAGGTGGTGACCAAATAGGCAGCTGATATAATTCGAGTGGCTGTGCTCTCGAGGAGGAAGGGGAAAGAACATACTGGACCATCTGGTAAATGCAAGCAGATGATCAAAGAGGAAGAGGAGATTCTCCCAAGTGAAGAGGAGGAGACTTCCAAAGAGGGTGCAGCCGGAGGTGAAGGCACAGGAGCAGAGGGCGACAAAGAGGAAATCAAGATAGGTCTGCCGGCCTCTTTCTTCTCAGGATGGGTTATGAGTCCACCGATTGCTCATTGGACTCACCAATCCGATGTGCCAAGTCCCCAACGGCTCCAAAGAAACCGAAGCCGAAGGTCTTGTTTACTTACCCTAACAAAATGACAGTTGACCTTCCAGGTGGGGGTGTAGAAGAAGAAGAAGAAGAAAGGGAATCTGCTAAAGCTGGTCTCGTCCAACCAGGTAGTGTTGTTCCTCCCTAATGAAGCCTGAGTCAATCAGCTTTTAACTTCAGCTTCAATTGCCTCCATAATCTGCAGATGAAACCATCTTTGATATTGCTTAATAGGTTTGACATTCGATTTGATGTTGAGGTAGTGCATAGCAACATTTGGGTTGAGTCCTGGCATATCTTCGTAGTTCCAGGCAAAGATGTCGATGTATTCCCTGATGAGGGCAATTAACTCCTCCTTTTCTTTTGACGGGAGACTATCACTGATGAATATGAGCTTCGGATTTGCTTCATCACCCATGTTGATCTGGACCACTTCATCCTCGGTAGGAGGTTCTCTTTGCTCGAATCTATCTCCATACTAGATGTTCAAGTGATGGATCCAAGGATCCGCCTAAGTTTGCAATTGATTATCTTCCTCTATCGTTGCAGGATTGACTGTGGCCATATTTGACATCAGGCCTTTGAATATTTTTCTAAGGCTAACATTAGAGTCCCAATCTGAAGAATTTGATGAGCATCCATCTTTATTCGGGTTAGATGATTGGTTGTTAACCTGCTAGCAACATTCGTCAGAGGATGAAGAAGTATAGCCTAGACCTCTTCTATGTCCGTAATAATTATCAGGCTTCCCTTTTGGTACATAGGCAGGCTGGGGTAGAACTCGAGGACCTCGACTAAAGCAAAGACCTTCTTCAGGCATGAAGTTGTATCCCTATTTCTTCATGCAGTTGCGTGCTTGTGAGCTATAACTGAATAAATGGCGACCAGGTCTTTCATCATTGCTTTCATCCTTCAAAAAGGGACTTGGTGGAGGAAACGACTCCCCTTTACCAAAGATGATATCTTTTCCACCCCCTGCCTTGGAGGGAAGGACAAGAGTTGTTGCAAAGGAGTCTTGGAAACACTTCTTTGTCATGCAAGATGATCGAAGTGGCATGTGTATGTCAGGGTTATTATACAACCCCTGCATTACATCATCAAGACAAAGCGAGTACTTTAAATCATCATTTATTGCATGATCGGCAAGTTGCCAGTTATAACTTCCATCTAACAATTAATTCATCACTATTAAGATCGATTATAAATGGTTTAATGTTATTTAATACAAGACCTTAGCGTAATCGAGCCCAGCTTCGGTATCAGCTTCCTCTCCGCTGTCGGTGCTTTGGGTAGATTGTTCAATATTAGATTCAACATATATAGAAGGGAGTAAGTAAAGTAATTTTCTAACCCCTTAAACGGTTGCTTATCTGTGACCACTGTCTTGCCTTATTATTAGTGTCCACATATTTTAGATACTGATAGAGGGTGGAAGGTACTATAATATTACTATAGATCCAGGGTCGACCTAATAGTAAGTTATAAGAGGTCTCAGCATCAATCACGTAACACGTAACCTCTGACCTCAAATCTCCAAGTTGGCACATCACTCAGATTTTACCTAGTAGCTTGGATTCACTGGTGTTGAATCCATAGATAATAGTGCCCATAGACGCCAACCTGCTGGCGGGGATTCTGAGATGATACATCAATCGGAGTGGCATGACACTGACTATAGAACTTAGATTGACTTAGATCCGGTTGTCAACGCTTGAGCCAATGTACCCTGTAAAATACAGAGGCTTGTCATGCTTCGAGTTCCTCACTTGCATGTCCTCCTTTGTAAAAGTGATGTAAGGGAATTGTCTGGCCGCAAGATTGTAGTGTTCAACTGATGGTTCTGGCTCTTCAGGGGCTTGCTTAATCTGAGTAAGAAAAACATCAGAATCAGTCAAAACTTCTTACAAAGCCTCCCTGGTGTCTTTGGAAAGACAGAACAACTCATATAGAGTGATTCTCACAGGGATGTTGGCTAGTTGAGCTATAACATTGAAGCGGTATGGAGTATTTTAGCTTTTTGGTTTATCTCCCCCAATCGGTCGATTGAAACAAGACTACTTCAGAATTTGAAGTTCTTTGTGTTGAGGTTCTTTTTGCTTCACCTTGGCTTCCTTCTGTTTGATAGTTGGCTACTATTGGGTCTTCCCAGAAGGCTTAGGAGGAGTTGAAATCACCCCCAGCTCAGCCAGAGTTTTGGTATTCGGGTCAGAAGCTTCTAGATATTTGTACCAGTATCCATTCCTGCTCTTGGTAGTGAAGGTCAAGACTTCATATTCATCTTAGGAAGTGAGAGGATTGGGATACCCTCGTCGTCTTTTTCTAGAATTGTCGTAGTAGGAAAACAAGACTTGCTCTTACCTTTGGACTTCTTCTTGGAAGAGGACACCGTCCATTGTTCATCTTCGAGCAGATCCGGATGGACCCAAAGAATTTCACCATTAGAGGCTGTATGTGGCACAAGCCCCTTCTGGCGTTGCTCATGAGGATCGTCATTAATAGTCTTCATCTCCATGTTTGACACAAGCTCTAACTAAAACCAAGATAGAGGGATAGAGCCGAAGCTAATAGAATTTGCGTTCGCACTCACCTTTTTCTCCTTTGGTTGCTTTGTAGTTATAATGCCAACATCGATTAAGGCTTGGATCTTATTCTTAAGGGCATAACACATCTTAGTTGGATGATGGACTTGTCTGTAGTATGCACAATATTTCAGATTTGTAGTCCTTTTGGCTTCCTCCTAGTCCATGATTTGTGACAACTTGATTTTGTTATTGTCCAAGAGATACTTGAAGATGGCAGGCACTTTGTCTTCCTTAAAGGAATATTCCTTTGGGAATCTCGGTGCTAAAGTTCTCTACTGCTTTTGTAGTTACTGCACTTGGTGATGCAGCTAGAATGATGGATGCTGTGGTGATTGCTGTTGCAGCTATCACTGTGATATTTGATGAGCATTGACTGTAGTCACATGTGCCTTTCCTCTGCCTCAAGGAACAAAGTTTTGTTTTGGAACGCTTGCTGTCGGTTGGCCTCTCTTGGTCTTCTTCTTTTTAAGGAAGCATTCGACTTGTTCTCTGTGCACCTACAATTCCTTCCGGGTTTTGGATGGCACCATTCCCATAGCTTCCAGCACATCCAAAGAAAGGTTATTATGGCAAGTCTGTAAGATGAACTCCTCCGTGATCGGATCTTAGTAGTTCATCACCTTGTTTTGGAAGCGCTTGACAAAATTGTCAACTGACTCTCCGCCTTTCTGCTTCACATCCAGCAGAGTTACAATCAATACTTCGGTGTCGTCGTCGAAGAAGTTACTGAGGAACAAGCTTTCCAAGTCACCTCATCTATTGATGCTCCCTACCTTAAGACATCGATACTAATCTAAGGCGGTGCCACGAAGGGTGCCTACGAATGACTGGACCATTAAGGGTTCATGTCTAGAGATCATTCCCAAGTGAGACTTGAAATAGATCAGGTGCTGAGTGGGTGAGCCTCTCCCATCAAACGGCATTAAGTTAATTAAGTTAAACTTTACCGTGTACGGAACTAACTCCCACTCCCTCGGGTATGGACATGGAATGCTTGTCTTCTTCACCTCTTGAGTAGACATAAGGACGTTGACCTTACTCTCGAGGTATTTCATCTTCTTATCCTCGCCTGTATCTTTCTTCGGGTGATGTTGAGAAAAGTCATGGGACCACCCCTAGTGTTTTTATCTTTAGGAGAAGAATCAACAAGGATATGTTCATCTACCTCTGAGTCACTATCAACGGTATTGGATTGAACAAGCATGGTATTACGACTACTGGACTCAGCCCGTTGACTTGACCCAGGTTATAGTTACGGTTATTGAGCATGCAATTCTCTCATCTGTTGCATAGTCAATTCCATCTCCATCTTTATTTCATCTCTGATTTCTTCTTGTTGCTTAGCTAGAGCTTCTTGAACCATTTGAGCCATCTGGTCATGAGTGATTGTGAATGCTTCTGGGGCTTGCCCCCTGCTAGAGATTGTATTGTCGGAGGTGATTGTGGAACAAGTATCCAAAATTCATCACCCGAAGTCCATCCTTTGTGCATTCTATGATAGTCCTTGTGTCTGGTGGCTCTTAATTGGAGTCAAGACATTCGCTGGGAGTGTTTTGAATTGACTTCTCTTCCTAAACTAGAGTCAGGATCGAAGTCATTCGAGCGCCATTTCGACTCTCCTTTATCAGCCAAGTTAATGGTGACTTCTAGAGGTTTGTCAACTTGGACGGCGGGCCTTCTCTTGCGGAAACATCTTGGCTTGGGCTTCGAAGCTTCGGTTGAAAGTTTCTCGAATACTGAGACTCTTTGTGTAGTGGTATTTAAGCAGCTACATTCTGATATTACTACCCTAATGAGCTTCTCACATGAACAATAAGAGTTCGACCCTCGCATAGTTCTCTTTTGAGATTTATTTACACCCCTAGCCTGATAGTACAACTCGTCAGCATGATGACCAAGCAGCATATTATTTGTTGGTGTAAGTTTCCAGGTATAACATTGTCTTTTGTTGGACACATTTTCTTCTGGGGACGTAGAGCCTTGTTAGCATTCTCGGGAGTCACATGTTTAGAACCACACCCTTGTGAGTGTTGAATATTAACGGGCTACTAGGCTTCGACTCGAGCCTTTGGTTTGGTAGGAGGACATGCACGATCGCCAGCCTGAGGGACTACTTGGGTTTTATTCATTGGACCCAAGTGTTCTTTAACAAAAAGTTTATCTCGATCTTCATGAAGAGGACCAATGCAATCTGCCATCGTAATCTTGAACTTTGATAGGTCAAGGCTGCCCTGAGGCTTCACCGGAGGTATAACAATAGATGGACCAGGAACGGATGTCGACGAAGGTAAAGAAGTGGCTGCGGAGGTAGCTGCTTGGGCGAGACATCCTGGCATGTCTAGGCCTTGGGTGAGACGACCGGGTTGTCTTGGCCCACTAGACAGCTCTTGCTATCTCGGCTACAGGGGACTTCTCTCACCATCTTTGCACTTAATTTTTGTACGGTTTTGGACTTTGGCACCCAAATCTTGTGGGATCTTGGTGGTTCTTTGGATAGCTCTTCCTTCTTCATTTCTTTTGCCTTCCATACAAGAGAATGCATGTGTGCCACAAGTGCGCGATGCTTCTAGATGCATTCTTTGAGAGTTGAATGAGCCCTTTTGACACAAACCCATTCATCAGTTGATGGTTTGGATGAAATGTCAGTAACTTACCATTAAGGCGGCTGGATCATGTGACGCTTCATTGACTCTAGATTTATGTAGTAGCGAATTCCGTCAACCTGTTCTAAGGCCTTGGCGATCTGACGATCAGACGTTAGCGTTGCCTCTGACGATCCCTCTTCATCAGAGTTAGCAAACTTTCATTGAATAACTCCTTGACTAGAGAGGAGTTGTCATAAGCAGAGACTCCAACTTGGTGGGATGCCGGAGAGGTGTTGCGAGGGGAAGCCTTAGCAATGATAGGGTGAGAGTCATCACCCGAGGCCTTTAACGGAGTTGAAGACTAAAACACCTTCTTTGAAGATGAAATCTTATTGTGTTTATGGGACGAGGAAGATCTTGAGGTGGAGGATGAGAGGTACTCCTTGAACTTCGCTAGGTCAAACTCATACTTGACCGTAAAATCAACCAGGATCTTTATCGGTTGCGATACTCAGGTCTCGGTAGCGAGACCGTTAGCTCCAACTGTGGTCGCTAACATGTTTGCATCGGGAATCAATTTCATTGTAGTTTCTATTTTCAATCGTTTATTGATACAACAGAAAGAAAAGAGTGAGCCTTTTTATAAGACTTCTCTTTACAAATAAAACAAAGATGAAAATTTCCTAGAAACATACGCAGAAACTATTTATTAGTCGCTGCTTGCATAGGATCTTTGCCTGTGCCGGGGATACTTTAGCCCGTGGACCACTAATTCAATGATCCGGGTTGATCATGAAGAAGTCTTAGTGTTCCTGTTTCGTTTTAGAAAAAAGAACAGGAGTAAATATGTCATCAAGGTGAGATAAATACTCTTCCCGATATCAAATCAAGGTTTGAATACCGAGGAAACACCAAAGGCCCTTGGATCTCTCGAAACTCTCTCTCTTTATGATTGAAGTTCTCCAAGATCTATGTCTCTCCCCTTGAAATTCATGAGTCCTTGCTCTCAAATCTGCTAAAACGTTAATCCATTCGTACGTACGTCAGTACCTCCAGACTTCATGTACAAGGGTACCAGAGGGGTATTTATAGGCTTCGAAAGCCGTATTTTTGGATAAGAATTCATGACTGCCCATCGATCTAGTGGATTTTTAGTTTATAATGACTTTCTCATGTTTAAGGATGTTCCAAAGGTAGTTATGGAGTTAGTGGACCACACAAAACCCGAAGAAATTATCAAAATCCTCGTCGTGGGGAGTCTGTATTTGCGAGACACCCTGTGTTGTCTCGGAGTGCGAGACACATTAAGGTGTCTTTGCACCCAAGACACACTTTGGCACCATTTGTGAGACAGCTTTGAGTCTTACCATTTTGTCATTTCGTCGCTTCTTTTTAGCATCAGATGATCCTCTCTAACTTAGATAACGACGTTCTTCGTCTTCTCTTCGTCTTGAGCTATGCTCGGTAACTTACAGGAAATTTTTTACGCCTACAACCTCATGTGATTAAGTTCTTGAAGCACCATGTTATTTACCAATTCGGTGTCCCTTGAAGGATTGTCCACGACAATGGTCCATAATTCACCAGTGCACAGTTCTTTAAATTCTACAACAAGCTCAGATTTCAAGATATAACTTCTACCCCATACAACACAACTGCTAATGGTTTAGCTAAAGGTTTCAACAAAACCATCATCAAACTTCTATAAAAAGTTCATCACCACTAATAAATGAGATTGGGATGAGAAACTTGGAGAGTGTTTATAGGCTTATCGAACAACAGTCCATAGCCCTACTTGCTCCACACCTTTTTTCTTAGTCCACGGATATGAAGCTATGATACCATTGAAAATTTAGATGTTGTCATTAAGAATTATTCTTACCAATAAAGTGACAATTGAAGAACATCATTGAAAGTGACTCCAAGAATTAAAATCACTAGATGAGTTGAGACTTCAGGCTTAGCAACGAATCAAGATCTACAAGTCACGGATCTTAAGAGCCTTCAACTGGAGAGTCAGAGATCGATCATTCGAAGAAGGTGTCCTAGTCTAAGCAATTCGTTGACCCATGGTCATGATACACAAGACTAAGAGAAAATTCCAAACTCCAATGGGAATGACCATTTATAGTAGAGACAGTCTACTCAAATGGAGGATATTGTCTAACTGATCAAAACGAGAATAGGCTCATAGCATCAATCAATAGAAAATTTCTCAAGAAATATTACCCTTGATTTTGGCCAATTTCATCTTCCCACAAAGATTTTGGTCATATTTAAGTTTCCACCTTTGACCATGAGAATAAATTTTTAACCTATTTTGCTGATCATCTTGATCTAAAATCCAATCAAAATCCCCAACGAGTCATCATGTTAACACCACATCTCTATTTGATTCTAAATATCTCATCACCATCATGTTAACATTACACATCTGAATGGTTTCCATTCTAGTGACCGGATCAGTTAACATTACATTTCTGTCAGACCATTTCATTGATACGGTTAACATTACATCTCAGTCGACATATCTTTTTGGATTTGACTAGTTAACACTACACCTCTATCAATATGTCCTTTCCAAAAATTAATTAGTTAACATTACACTTTTATTGATTTCTTATCGTTAAGTTAACATTACACTTCCAAATGATAGTCGTCCTTTGTATTGGACCCTAGAGGGGGGGGTGATTAGGGTCAAGAGGCTATAATTATGCAATAAAATTAAGACAAGCAAACCACAGAAATTTAATGCAATCAAAATAGAGGAGATAGGGTTAGGAATCGTTATCCTGTGACGCGCGATAAGTTAACGAGGTTCGGTCCGCTGACCTACGTCCCCGCTCCCCACTCTCGAGGAGAAATCCACTACACAACCCGGTTTGGAAGCCGGAACTTCGTCTACACAGTGATCCCCTCACGGTCTTACACTACACAGTTTGATCTACACAAGATCACACTCCCACACAGTTTGAACTACACAAGATCACACTCTCAAGATAGTAGAAATGGTATAAGACTCTCTCTTTACAACGTCCCTATAGCAAAGAGAAAGAGCACACTGAAGCTGGGAAGTGAACACACATAACATAGAAAGAACAGGTTTTGAAATTTAAGCTCAGTGAAAAACAACGTCACTAGTTTTTGCAAAAGCTGGGACAGCTAAAGAAGAAGAAGAGGTTGAGTTTAAATAAGAGAAACAGCTGTTTAAACCCATAGCCTTAATCCCCCAAAATCTGAAAACAAACGTCGCTGAGATCTGTACTGAGCGGCACTGAAAAAGGACACAAATTACCGTTTAAAAAATACGGCGGTCGACCGACGGAATTTTCGGTCGACCGCGATCCAGGTCGAAAACGAGAAAAACAAACAGAGATTTTATCGGTTGACCGGTGCGGTCGACCGAAGGAAAAAATTGAGCTCTTGGTCGACCGCACCGGTCGACCGACAAAATCTCTGCTGCCCACTAAACAAATGAACACAGGTGCGGTCGACCGGTGCTGTCGACCGCATTCTAATACGTTCTAAAAAACTGTTTTTGACATACTTAAACAATTTGTAAAATATTCATTTGACTTCTGAAAATTGTGAAACTTTGTAAAATGTTTTTAATACTAAAATGAAATTGTTTAGAAAAAGAATTTTGCAAATAGGTCCTCATACTTGTAAGAAATAGTATTTTATGAAAAACGCTTAAAAACATAAGTATGAAAACGTGTGTGTGATATCCCAATAGCTTCAAGTGCAATTGATAACTCTTTGCCTACATTCTAGCACTAGAGAGAAAATAAAAACTAGCTAATATCCTCACATAGAATACAATTCTTGAGACTTGATATAGCTTGATATGGATGAAGCTTCTATATGAATTTGTTGTTCTTGAAATAACATTGCTTCATCATTATACCTCCTCCCCCTTTGGATATCATCGTTGTAGCGCATATTCCATCCAATCCTCCATTTGTGGCACTAACAAGCTCGATAAATGAATTTACTACATTTGCACTCAATAAGCTATTAGTACCGATAATGGTGGTTGTAAAATATCATCAAAACATAAGGGCAAACAATCTCCCCCTTTTTGATGATGACAACCAACCATTATATGAGAGCAAAAATAAATATAGCTTATAGATAGGTGCTCCCCCTATCTATGAGCTCCCCCTAAATATGTGCAACAAATGAGGAGATTTCTCTCCCCCTTTGTCACCATCAAAAATGGGGTAAAAAAAATGTAAAATACAACTAAACAAGCAAGCAAATAGAACTTTCACATATTGCATAAGCCCAAACTATTTCTTATGCGACAAAAATCGTCCTCACTAAGAGGCTTAGTAAATATATCCGCTAATTGAGATTTTGTGTCAACAAACACTAGGGATACATTTTATCTCTCTACATGATCACGTAAGAAATGATGGCGCGCATCAATATGCTTGGTTCTAGAATGCAAAACCGAATTCTTGGAAATATTTATAGCACTAGTGTTATCACAAAAGATTTTTATGTTTTGAAAACTCAAATCATAGTCAACTAAGCTTTGTTTTATCCATAAAACTTGAGCACAACATAAAGCGGCGGCAATGTATTCCTCTTCCGTAGTGGACAATGCAACACAATTTTGTTTCTTGGAAGCCCAAGAAACAAGTGAATTTCCTAAGAATTGGCATGTTCCACTCGTACTCTTGCGATCTACCTTACACCCGGCAAAGTCGGCATCACAAAAACCATATAAGTCAAAAGAGGTGCTTTTTGGATGAAATAAACCAAGATTAAAAGTTCCATTAATATACTTAATGATCCTTTTAACCGCAATTAAGTGAGATGCTTTAGGAGATGCTTGAAAATGTGCACATGCACACACACTAAACATGATATCGGGTCTACTAGCGGTAAGATAAAGAAGACTACCTATCATACCTCAGTATAGTTTTTGGTCCACGTCCTCACCACTTTCATCCGCATCAAGCTTAACACTTGTACTCATGGGAGTAGGTGCATGCTTAGAATTCCCCAAATTGAATTTCTTCACCAATTCCTTTGCATACTTGCTTTGAAAAATGAATATCCCATCTTTAGTTTGCTTGACTTGGAGCCCGAGAAAGAATGTAAGCTCTCCCATCATACTCATCTCAAAATGCTCTTGCATAACCTTAGAAATTTCCTTGCATAAAGATTCATTAGTAGCACCGAAAATGATATCATCAACATATATTTGAACTAAAATGAAATCATTTTTTCTTTTTCTCACAAAAAGAGTGTTATCAATTGTTCCTTTTGAAAAACCATTTTCAATAAGAAAGCTAGAGAGGCGAGCATACCAAGCTCTAGGAGCTTGTTTCAACCCATATAAAGTTTTTTGAACCCGGTAAACATGATTAGGAAAAACATGATCTAAAAAACCGGGGGGTTGCTCAACATATACTTCTTTTTCTATAAAACCATTTAAAAAGGTACTTTTAACATCTATTTGAAACAATTTGAAGTTTTTAAAGCTAGCAAATACTAAAAACATCCTAATAGATTCCAACCTTGCAACCGGTGCAAAGATTTCATCATAGTCTATGCCCTCCTCTTGATTGTATCCTTGAGCAACCAAACGAGCTTTATTTCTAATAACAATACCATGTTCATCAAGTTTGTTTCAAAAAACCCATTTAGTATCAATTACACTAGCATTGTTAGGTCTAGGAACTAATTTCCAAACATCATTTCTTGTAAAATTGTTTAGTTCTTCATGCATAGCCAAAACCCAAAATTCATCATTTAAAGCATCATTAATCTTTTTAGGTTCTAGTTGAGATAGAAAGGCAACATTACCACACTCACTCAAGGCTTTTGAGCGAGTAACAACTCCTTTTGAAGGGCTCCCAATAATTTGATCCTTTGGATGGTTTGATGCGAATTTCCAAGCTTTAGGAAGTTCAACTTGTTCATGAGCATTGGAGCTATCCACATCCTTTTGAGCTTCTATAGAGGAAGTATTATTGATTTGTAAAAAGTCCAATCCTCCCTCAACATCATCATCATCATCTTTCCTAGGTAAAACAACTTGAGAGCCAACATTAGTCTCATCAAAAGTAACGTTTATAGATTCTTCAACAACGAGACTTCGTTTATTGAAGACCCTATAAGACTTACTTCGAGGTGCATAACCCAAGAAAATACCAACATCAATTTTGGAATCAAATTTGTCATGATGATCTTTTGTATTTAAAATAAAACATTTGCAACCAAAGATACGAAAATAACCAATAAAAGGAGTTTTTCCATAAAAAAGTTCATAAGGAGTTTTCTTTAGCTTTGGTCTAATCAAAACATGATTTAAAACATGGCAAGCCGTATTGACGGCTTCCGCCAAAAAATATTTTGGTAAATCAAAAGAATTTAGCATAGTACGTGCCATCTCTTGTATGGTGCGATTTTTCCGTTCAACAACACCATTTTGTCATGGTGTTCTAGGAGCAGAAAACATGTGAGTTATACCATGATGAGCACAAAATTCATAGAAATAATCATTTTGGAATTCACCTCCATGATCACTTCTAATTTTCACAACTTTTAAATCTTTTTCATTTTCAATTCTTTTAACATGATTAGAAAATTCTTCAAAACAATCATTTTTATTTGCAAGAAATATTGTCCATGTAAAACGTGAAAAATCATCAATAATCACAAAAACATAGTGTTTCCCTCCAAGAGAGGTAACACGCATAGGACAAAACAAATCAAGATGAAGTAATTACAAAGGTTTAGAAGTTGATACCTCATTGATAGATTTGAAAGAATATTTAGTTTGTTTACCTTTGGCACAATCCTCACAGGTGCTATCTTTGATGAAGTGCAAATTTGGTAACCCTTATACAAGATTTCTCTTAGACAATTTTGATATCAAATCCATATTTGCATGTCCAAGTCTCTTATGCCAAATCCAAGGGTTTTCATCAATTACCGCAAGGCACTTCACATCTTGATTCACTAGTTCATTCATCTCAAAAATATATACATTAGATTTATGATTAGCAATAAAAACGATTTTTCCATTCATACTAATGATGCATTTATCCGGTTTAAAGGAAATATCAAAACCTTTATCACTTAATTGGCTAATGCTAAGAAGATTATGATTCAAGCCATTTACCAAATAAACATCTTCTATAACGGGTGAGGGTTTCTTACCAATAGAACCAACACCAATGATTTTATCTTTCTCACCACCACCGAAGGAGACGCTACCTCCTTCAATCCTTGATAGGGTTGTAAATAACTCTTTGTTGTCCGTCATATGATGTGAGCAACCACTATCAAGGTACCACATCTCTTTACGTCGTTGCCGTGATGTTCCCTACAAGAGATGAAGATGAAGATATAGTAGCTTTAGGTACCCAAGTCTTGGGTCCTTGGTGGTTAGTAGTCTTGGTACCTTTGGGTACCCATGTTAATCCATAAAATTCAAAGTTATCTTTTATTCTACAATAAGTAGAAATATGACCATGTTTCATGCAAAATGTGCACACAAAATTTCTTTTGTATGTATGAGCACGAGAACCATGAAACCTATTTCTACCATGGTGATGATGATTAGCATAAACATGAGTGGGTCTACTCCTACCACTCTCAATTTCAAGTCTCTCAATCTTAGATCTTAATTGTTTATTTTCAAAATCAAGATCTCCAAGCAATTCATCTTTTAATGCAAGAGAGGTTTGTAATTGTTCAAGCTTAATATCACAAGAAGCATGCAACTTTTTAAAAGAAGAAAATTCTTTTGACATTCTTTTAAATTCAAAGTTTAATTCTTCTAGAGCGGTAGCTAGATCACATTGCATGTAAAATGATTCACTCTCGGTGTCGGATATTACCTCATGTTCAAGAGCCATGAAGCAAACGTTGGGATCATGAAGAGTAATTTTAGCTCTATCTTCATTGCTATCCGAGTCGCTTGGTTCGGATTCCTCCCATCCGGCATACATGACCTTCTTCTTCTTGTATTTCATGTACTTCTCCTTGAGCCTTGGGCAATCCTTAGCGATGTGGCCCGGTTCATTGCATTCAAAACATTTTCCTACACGAGAAGGAAATTTGTTGTTAGATCGTGGGTTAAATTTCTTGTTTATTTTTATGAGTCTCAAAATTCTTCTAGAGAGATGAGCCACTTCTCTAGAAAAATCAACTTCACTATCCGATGACGGAGAGGAGTAATCACTAGCTCCTTTGAGAGATATGGTCTTCAATTTTGGTGATGGCTCCTAAACTTCTCATGAGGGCACTTCCTCCTTCTCCTTTCCCTTGAGCTTCTTCTCATGGACATTGAGCTTTCCGATGAGGCCATCGAGAGGTAAAGTGGTAAGGTCATGAGCTTCTTCTATTGCCGTCGCCTTGGGTTCCCACATCGGAGTCAATGAACGAAGAATCTTGTAGTTCGTCTATTGAATAGTCAATTTCTTGTCAAGGCCATGCAATTCATTGATAATGTTAGTGAAGTGAGAAAACATAGCATCAATTGATTCATTTGGAAGCATTTAAAATAACTCATATTTATGCATAAGTCCACTAATCTTGGATTCTTTAACTTGGGGGGTTCCTTCATGTGTGATACACAATTTCACCCATATTTCGTATGAGGTTGCACACATTGAAACTCTATTGTATTCATTTGGGGAAAGACCACAAATTAAGGCGTTCATAGCCTTAGCATTGAGATTTGCTTAGTGCCTCTCTCCATTGATCATAGTCCCAACTTTGGACTTTTCTACGTATTTTTTCTCTATGAGTTCTAGGATATCAAGGTCAATGCAACGAAGGTAAATTCTCATCCTAGCCTTCCAATAAGCAAAGTTACTACCGGTGAAGAGTGGTGGTCTAGTGGTGGATTGTCCCTCTAGCATATGCACATTCATTGAAGCCTCCATTAGATCTTTTCTCTAAGGTGATTAAACCAAAAAACTAATATAGAGACCAAGCTCTGATACCAATTGTTGGATCCTAGAGGGGGGTGATTAGGGTCAAGAGGCTATAATTATGCAATAAAATTAAGACAAGAAAACCACAGAAATCTAATGCAATCAAAATAGAGGAGATAGGGTTAGGAATCATTATCCTGTGACGCGCGATATGTTAACGAGGTTCGGTCCGCTGACCTACGTCCCCGCTCCCCACTCTCGAGGAGAAATCCACTACACAACCCGGTTTGGAAGTCGGAACTTCATCTACACAGCTATCCCCTCACGATCTCACACTATACAGTTTGATCTACACAAGATCACACTCCCACACAGTTTGATCTACACAAGATCACACTCTTAAGATAGTAGAAATGGTGTAAGACTCTCTCTTTACAATGTCCCTATAGTAAAGAGAAAGAGCACACTGAAGCTGGGAAGTGAACACACAAAACACAGAAAGAACAGGTTTTGAAATTTAAGCTCAGTGAAAAACAATGTCACTGGTTTTTGCAAAAGCTGGGACAGCTGAGGAAGAAGAAGAGGTTGAGTTTAAATAGCAGAAACAGCTGTTTAAACCTATACCCTTAATCCCCCAAAATCTAGAAACAAACGTCGCTGAGATCTGTACTGAGCGACGCTGAAAAAGGACACAAATTACCGTTTGAAAAATACGGCGATCGACTGACAGAATTTTCGATCGACCGCGATCCAGGTCGAAAACGAGAAAAACAAACAGAGATTTTATCGGTCGACCAGTGCGGTCGACCGAAGGAAAAAATTAAGCTCTTGGTCGACCGCACCGGTCGACCGACAAACTCTCTGCTGCCCACTAAACAAATGAACACAGGTGCGGTCGACCGGTGCTGTCGACCGCATTCTGATACGTTCTAAAAAACTGTTTTTGACATACTTAAACAATTTGTAAAATATTCATTTGACTTCTGAAAATTGTGAAACTTTGTAAAATGTTTTTAATACTAAAAACAAATTGTTTAGAAAAGGAATTTTGCAAATAGGTCCTCATACTTGTAAGAAATAGTATTTTATGAAAAACGCTTAAAAACATAAGTATGAAAATGTGTGTGTGATATCCCAATTGCTTCAAGTGCAATTGATAACTCTTTGCCTACATTCTAGCACTAGAGAGAAAATAAAAACTAGCTAATATCCTCACATAGAATACAATTCTTGAGACTTGATATAGCTTGATATGGATGAAGCTTCTATATGAATTTGTTGTTCTTGAAATAACATTGCTTCATCATTATGCCTCCTCCTCCTTTGGATATCATCGTTGTAGCGCATATTCCATCCAATACTCCATTTGTGGCACTAACAAGCTCGATAAATAAATTTACTACATTTGCACTCAATAAGCTATTAGTACCGATAATGGTGGTTGTAGAACATCATCAAAACATAAGGGCAAACACTTTGGACTCCTTAAAAACTGACCGGTTAACATTACACCTCTGTCGGTCACTTCATTTGACACGTTAACATACACCTATGTCAAATACATTAATATCGTCATGTTAACATTACACCTCTGAACAGTACTAACTTAACCAAATTTCATATGTTAACACTAAACCTCTATCAGTTTGACTCTATAATTTTTCTCTCGAGCAAGTAATCAATACGATACATTAACATTACACCTCTATCGTATGCATATCAAAATGGGACAAAAGTTCTTGTATTACTGAAATGACTAATCCATTATAAAATTTCTAAAGGGAATACGGATAAAAAGAGTGTATTCGTATAATACATTACGTTATCCTAGAATTAGGCCTATCCAAGAAGCCTGTCGGCCCAGGCTCGACTGGGTTCCGGGCCTGGGTATAGGCTGGCTCGCTGGTGCCTGGTTCGGGCCTGACCTAGCCCGGAACAAGGCTGGGCAAGGCAACAAATTCAAGCCGGGCGGCCCGGATCCGGAGCCCGACCCGACCGCAACAGTCACCAAAGGTGACCATTACGGGCAAAAGCCGGGCTAGCCCGGCATCAACGGTCACCTAAGGTGACCGTTTTTCCAAATGGTCACCTAGGTGACTGTTTTGGCCAGGCCATAACGGCCATATTTGATTTTTGACCGTTTGTCCCCAAAAACAGTCAAAAAATGGTCATATGGTGAGGGTTTTTTGGTCATTTTCTTAGGAGGTTGCTTCTATAAATAGAGGGGGTTTTCACTTCTTCTCCTCACATCAAAACCCATCTATTTCTCTCTAATACTCTCTTATATAATCTTATACTCTCTAATAATCTCTTATACTTTCTAATCCTTCCATCAAATGGCTTTCGAATCTGATTATGAAGAGCAAAACCTATCTTCTACCAATCTTGAAATGAGTCCTCCTACAACAGCTTCTCCTACCGATCCTACCGGTGTTAATCCCGAATTCGGTGGTGAGGATTCTACACCAAGAGCTCCTAAAAGCCCGAGATCTGATGTGTGAAATTTTTTCGTGAAGATAGACATCATCAATGATGAATAGGATAGGATCCTCACCCAGAAGGCTAAATATACGTTGTGCGGCAGACTTTCCAAGCTCATCATAAGAGCGGCACCAACCACCTCAAACGTCATATAGAAAAATACAACAAAGGCCAGAATCCTCAAGGTGATATCCGACAATTTATAATTTCCCAATCCTCCTCTTCTGGTAGTCTCGGTAATTAGAATTATGATGCTGCTCGAGCCAGGAAATGCGTCATCGGGTTTATCATTCTTAAAAACCATCTTTTTAAATTAGTAGAAGATGATGAATTTGAAGATATGTTTAGAGATAGTTTTTATCCCCCATTTACAAAATTTTCTCATCAAACCTATTAACGTGATATTTTAAAATATTATCAGGAGGAACAAGGAACAATAATTTCTTATTTGAAAATTTTAAATTGTAGATTTTCTTTAACTTGTGATATTTGGATATCTAGAGCACAAACTGGTTATTTATGTATCACAGCATACTAGGTTGATGAAAATTGGTAAATGTTTGAAAGAGTTGTTTCCTTTATTACAATTGAAGAGTCACATACTGGTATTAATATTACAAATTTAATAATTGTAGAACTTATGAAACTAGAAATTGATGAAAGAATATTTTCTCTTTCACTAGATAATATAAATAATAACAATATAGTTGTTGATTTTATCAAAACAACTCTGTTATTACCATTTTATGGTGATCTTTTTCATATTAGATGCATCTGTCATATTTTAAATTTAATTGTTCAAAGTGTATTTACTGAAATTAAACCCATGATAGAAAAGATTAGAACAATTGCTTACGTGCATAATGCTTCTGGACAGAGATTTAAAAGATGGAAACGATTTTGTAAAAGAAAAAATTATAAGCCCAAACTAATTCCTAAAGATGTTGACCACAGGTGGAATTCCACCTATGTAGTGTTAAGTATGGCAATAGAATATAAAAAAATTATAAATAATTTTATAAATTATTATGCTTCTAGTTCTAGCTCTGGTAGCACTTATGGAATAACTAAAGATGAATGGCCAATTATATGTAATTTAAATGAGATGTTACAAGTTTTTTATAATGCTACAATGTTATTATCTGACTGTTATTATCTAACTATTACTTTAGGTGCTTTACAAATTTTAAGTATTCAAATTTTTTTTGCCAAATATCATATGAATGATACTTTTGGAGCTATAATTTTTCAAATGGAGAGTAAATTTAATAAGTATTTTAGATTTATTCCTCATATTTTTGGTTTGGGGGTTCTTATTGGTTCATGTTTGAAGGATATTGCCCTTCGAAGTTTGTTACAATTATTGTATGGTAGACAGATTATAGACTTAGATGATGGATCTACTCTTACTACTATTTCTCATCATTTAGCTATTAGAAATTATTTTCAAACCTTATATGATGAGTATACAAGTAGACATAGTGTAGCTGCACAATAATCTATAGCTTCGGCACCTTCGAGCTCAAGCCGAGGTAAAAGTGTAAGTTTTGATAGGTATGCAATGGTAGCTAAGCTAACTAGTGGATCTAGACTTGGATCATCATTAGAGGTTTCTGAATAGATGAATATTTATCTGCTTCTTTAGTTAAATATCAAGAAAATGCTTTAGATATTTTGTAATGGTGGAGAGTATATGGATCAGTTTCATATCCATTACTTTCCATCATGGTTCGTGACTTACTAACAGTGCATGTTTCGATGATAGCTTCGGAATTCTCCTTCAACAAGGCAAGACGTTTGATCGGCAACTACAGGACATACTTAGATCCGTATAATGTACAAGCGGTGATATACTTACAAGATTGGTGGAGGTACGAGAAGCAAATGCAAGGCATTGATCGGATGGCTAGAATTAAAGATAAATTTGAAGAGTTGGGACTAATAGATAGATATAAAGATTAAACAATATTCATCAAATTGTATTTTTATTTCTTAGATTTAAATTTTTAATGAATTATTTTAGAAACAGTTGCACATGATAATGATATAGGTGAGTAAGTGCTAATCTAATTGGGATGTACTCATCTATTGTGATGCGACGAATTCCAAAATAAATTTATACTTGTAAAAAATTTATTAATTATTAATAAAGAATTTAGTTTTATTATCTTTTATTTTTATAATTTTTTATATTTGTAATTTATGTCATTTCAAGTTAATAATAATATTATTATTTTTATTAGTATTTTCTGTAATTTTTTAGGTATATTTCAAAATTTAAAGAGATTTTTAAAAAAGAAAAAAGAAAAAAGTAGAAAAATTCGGGTCGGCCCGCTCAGGCCCGGGCCCGATTTTCCGAGCCGGGCCAGCCCGGTTGGACAGGCCTACCTAGAATCTCTAGCTTCATGAGCACTCTTTTAGGCCCTTTCTCTTAGAGCCTTGGGACCAATAGGAGTACCTTGGGTTCTAACAACCGCTAACTCGTCATCTTAGCCTCAAGTTCAGCAACCTTGAGATCCCACTCCTTAGCCAACTCGATTGACTTGAGTTCAAGCTTCTCCTTCTACTGTAGAGCTGCTTCTAGCCTTGCTTGAGCTGCAGCCATGGCCTCCTTGCCCATATTGATTTTGGCTTCTTTTTCCAAAAATGGTTTTCTAAACCTCTGCTTGATTGTCATTGATCGATGCAAGTCTATCATTCAACCCTTTAAGCCTCATTTTGATGTGCTTCATCTTCTTACAAGTATATTCATCAACCTCATGGTGCTTCATCAAGACTTGATGGAATTCAAATTTAGCAATGTCGTCAACATTAGCTACGCGAAACTATTGCAACTCTTGGAGCCGAAACTCAAGTTTGTCGACCATCTTCTTGAATAGCTCAGTACGTTCGGGACTTATAATCGATGTCAGAAGACCAAGCTAATTCCTCAATAAAGCAAGAGTACGAGAAGACAAGCCTTTCTACATAGCCAAAGTGGATTCAACATTTTGGTTGAACAGCTTCACTGAGCTCTTCGTCAACAACTGAATCTCTAACTCAATCAAATCATCAGAGTTAGGAGATTGAGGAATTTCAATACGGCTTGAAGAATCCATAACTACAGAAACCACCAACGCATCTATAGTTGTAGAGGTTAGCAGGACTTGCATTTGGTCGCCGCCCAATAGGAGGTATGGAGCGATTGTGGCCAACACATTAGAAACATCTACCTAGGTAGAAATCGTAGATGCCACTGCAATTGATGGAGCGATGGTCCTCACAGCTAACGTTTTAGTCATTGGCATATCTATAGGCATAACTTCAATACTAGTAGTTGCGACCTCTACCTCATCATATGCATCCGTTGCCATGGTCGGGTCATCCTTAAATTGAAGCTCAGAACTCGGCTATGCTACCCTTCCAATCTCTATAGGGACTAGAGAAATTAACTGATTTATTTTCATCTTCATCGGATGATTCAAGAATGACTAATCTATGATGTGCTATTGAAACAGGTGCAGATGCAGGATTGACTATCATATTGATAGTTGGATCAGACTTTAGGACACCAGAAGCACCATCAAAATCACCCACAGGCTAAACTCGCCACCAGCAGGAATAGATATAGAAGCCGCTCTACTCCCGATCTCTAATCTAGGTTCTTCATCTACTAAAGAGATGGACAAAGTGTTAGCTACTAAAGCATAGAAGCTATGTGATATCAGTTAGAGAAAAAGTATACCTGGCATGTAAGAAGAACCACTAACGTCACCCTCGATGACCGTGTCATCAGGCTTAGTAAAGTATGCATTAGTGTCATGATCCACCTCCTCCTCATCATTTGGATTTTCTTGATTGAGAAGAATATGCTCTTTACTTGTGTATAAGAAGCACACGTCAACCAAATGCACTTCAGACTACTTGATATAAGAATATGAGTAAAACTCAACTGAAGGTTTGCAATTGCGAGAGATTCTTCCCTGGTCCTTGCAGAGTCCCAAGGTACGGGCTCAAGATTTGAAGACTCCAAACATTGTTTCTTGGAAGGCTGTTGCGGGAGATGAGCTTGCAATGGACTCTTTCCCTTATTCCCCCTTCCTCTACTATGTGCTCCTTGGTGAACCACAGATTAAGATGGTTCCCGGATGCTAACATCCAATTGTCCTTTAAGAAGAAGGATGCCTTATTGGTGCATTTCAATATTCATCTTCTGGCACACTCTCTACTAGAAAGTCTTGAAGCCTAGGAGGTTTACTCTTTGAACCTTTCTTTGATAGCTCGCCATATTTTCGAGTGATCCATCTCAAGCCAGTCTTGTTCACATGAAAGTTGGGATGGAGAACAATCATGTTGCAATACCACTTGCAAAATTCCAATGTCATGTAGTAGTTAGGCATGTGATGAGGAAGTGTGAATCTGCCCCTGTAGCCTCAATAGCAAAATGATACCAAGCACAAGTATCGTCCACCATGCTCCTCGTGTGCAACAATCCTAGATTTAAATTCCCAATAAAAAGCTGGTTATATCTAAATTTGCAAACAAATTAGCAAGGCAAATACAACTCAATGTAATACTCAGTCCCGTTCAACCTAGCAACGAGGTGACCTAGCCTAATATTAACCAACCAGTTAAAACACCCACTGGGTAGACAAATAGAAGCTTTGCTACTTGCACTATTTTAAACTCGTTTCTAGGTTTTATGCCATCAATCTTAGAAAAGTAATAATAGAGTCAATAATGATCTTTGTTTAGAAGAGCCTGATGAATCCCCATGAGGTACTTGACAGTCCACTACGAACGCTCATACTTATGAAGCAACGAGAAGCCATCCCCACTAGGTATAGCAGTTGACATTAATGAAGAGCAGTGCGAAGTATACCAATGGCAAGCAGCACAATAGGAAATAACACCTTAATCAAGATACAATCTTTTGGTCGAGAAGGCACAACATAACGCTTTAACCAGATCGCAAGGAGACTTGCAAGTATAGACAACTTGGATATTGGCTCCTTTGCTTGATAGTGGAAACTCTCAAATTGGTCACCTACATGAAATCCGCATTCGTTTGATTCGACAATATGAAGTACTTGACCTTTATTGAATATTCAGGTCCCAACTTTAGCTTTTGTTGCTGAATGGACCGAACTGACGTTACCTTTCTCGTTAATATTGGGGAACAGATACTCAGCCCAAGGGACATGAGCAATAGTGGAATCATGTCTAGCGTTTGTGGTAGTCCTTTGACAAATAAGAAAGTGACAGACTAATTTCGTGAACGTCTCTCCAACATGAGAGGTTTCGTAGAAAGCATTCAACTCTATATTGTTTAGGAAGAACTCTTCACAATGGCGGCCTCCTATAGATAGTCATGACACTATTTTACCTACTAGAGGGAAGAAGATGTTATTGTCGACATTAAACATCTCTAAAATGTTGTACAACATCGGTGGACAAATTTTTACACCGTATTTTGAGGCTCTCACTACAGAATGGAGTCTTGATCTTCTCAAGCGCTCCTCAAAAGTAGTGAGAGCATAGTTCACTAGACGGGTCCACCATTGGGTATCTATCGATCTTATCCAGCCGGGGAATCTAGTATCCCCATAAGGATACTACGCATCAGTCTTTGCAAGTTCGTTCCAAAAGAGGTTTAGGACAACGACAACCTCATTAATGGGGACATTCTCATGAATGAAGCCTGGAAGCAAGCCTATGATCTTGACTCCATAGAGTCCTTCCTGATGAAAGCCACTGTCATGTTTCAAAGAGCCTACCTTGATGCTATCTTCTTTGTTAGTGAGGGTGAAATGCTTCAGGCGAGGAATAGCAAGAGACTGCAAATACATGAAGGACACATGATGTTCTATTATAGGTAGATAATAATGATGTTTCCCTTGGATATAATACCAGTGCTCCTTCGTACAACTGAATATAGAAGTGCCATTGGGATTACTATCACCAAATAGAAAATGAGGCTTCCCTGATGCATCCTCTTTGGGGATGGAGAATTTGGCATCAGTAATTATCTCCCATAGAGTTTGATAGTCTCTCAACCATATAGCCTAAATCCTTTCTTGACTACTACCCTCTAAATACAGAGGGACGTGCTCATCAAAAGTGTGTCTGACCTCAAAGTCACGGGTCCCATCATGTCCAAAGTGGTTATGATGGTCGACGGGCTCCCTCGATAAGAAAACTACACAAAAAAGAGGCGAAAGAAAGTTATAAGACAAAGATGAAAAGAAATTAAGTCTCTGCTCTTAGATGTGAAACTCGCCATGGGCGAATCTCGCACAAGTTATCATAATCAACTAAGTGTTGACAAGATAAGCAAAGTTCACACTGATGACAGTGAACTTTAGCATCACAATAAAATCCACTCAAAAGATTAAGCGGATTAGATTGGCAAACCTTGCTCAGGCACAGGTTTCTCAAATCAAATTGGTAAACGTCGCTCAAGTGAAGGTCGTTCAAGCTAAACTGATGAACATAGCTCAAGTGAAGGTCGACCAGATCAAAATGGTGAACCTCACTCAAGCGAAGGTCGCTCAAGCCAAACTAGCAAACATCGCTCAAGTGAAGGTTGCCCAGATTAGGCTGATGAGCATCGCTTAAGTGAAGTTCGCATCAGAAGCCCAAGAGGCTAGCAGCAACGAGCTTTGCCTGAGAAGTGAAACTCGCCACATCAAGCACCATTGATGGTTGCATCATCAACAGACCTTGCCGATGAGACCACAAGTGGTCATAAAAATTGTGCCTTTGGCATCGAAGAAGCTTTAAGTGCTGCAAGGCACCATTCAAAGCCCGATTAGGTCTAAACTCTGACGCGAAGAGCACCATGAATGGATTCAAAGTTTACCCACATATATCTCCAACTATGTGTTGGCCTTCTTGTTTTGATGATGTTTAACAAACAATTTACCACTAATATTGTTTGTCTAGTATTTATGTTTTCTTATTTATTATAGACAAACAACGTAGTTGGAGGTTGGATGGATTGCGCTTCAACGATCATATCCAAAGGAGGTTGGCGGAATGTCGGGTTGAAGCCTTGCAATTCAAAGTTAAATATCAAGTTCAAGCTTCATCCGCATGTGTACCAAGTTGAGCTACAATGAAGATCAAGATCAAGCTTGGGTAATCTAGATTAGATTTTATATTATGTTTGTTAAGTATCTTAAGCTCAATATCATATACACACACGTATTTGGTTTCTATGTATATATATAGTTATATATATACATGCATGTTTTTGGGTTTTCATGCTTTGGACACACTTGTAAAATACAAGAGTTTTCACAAATGGAAATTCAATTTGAGAAATTCTTTTTCTAACATGTTTGTTTTCATATTTATAAATATTTCGCAAAGTTTCATCAAGTTTGGAATTGATTTGTTATGTTTAATGGAATTTACAAAATCATGTTTTTGTTCGTGCACAGGTTCGTGCATGTTTTACAAAACAGATGAGTTTTCATAAATGGAAAGTGGTATTTAAGAAATTCTTTCTTTTATATGTTTATCTACATGTTTAGAAACTTTTCTCAAAATTTTACTATTTTTGGAGTTGATTTACTGTGCCCAATTGATTTTACAAAATAGTGTATGTCAGCAGTTTTTCAGAAACTGTAAATCTGTGTTCAAATATTTATTTCTCTCAACTGGGAAATGATTTTTCCGAAATTCTTTCTCTAACACGTTATTATATATGTCTATAACCTTATCACATAATTTCATAATTTTTGGAGTTGGTTTACTCTTTTGAATTGATTTTATAAAGTTAGATACACAAATTTCCAGAATGCTGGATTTTGAGGTATTTTGGTCTTTTCAGCCTATAACGGCTAGTTTTTGATATTTTCGATTTTTGGAGGTTTGTAGCTGGTTTAAGAGGCTATAAAAAGCCCTCAACTTTCATTGTTTCTTATGGATGTTTAAGAGAGTTTTAAAAAGAATTTTACAAGTTTGTTGAAGGGTTTTTAAGTTTGTTTCAAGAGTTTGTTTGTGAAGAAAATTCCACAAGAGCTTGAAGAGATCATCTATTGAAGTTTGAGCTTCTAACTATTTTCCTTCCACCTCTTGATCTATTAAGAAGTTTTCTAAACTCTTATCTAGCTTTACATTTGCTTAGTTATTTGATTATATTTCTTTAAAGCTAGTTTTTTATATTGAGTTTAGATTTGATTTATATCTCATTGTTACACACACCCACTTGATATTATTGTATCTTTCATACATAGTATATTAGGGTTGTGAGAGATTGTAACATTAAGTTATGCTTTATTGAGTTCTCATCTATTGTAGAGAACAAATTTATATTTGTTACAATTGTGAGTGTTGTAAGGTTTTCGGTGAGCTAGAAACCGAGTGTGTTGTGAAGTTTTCGGTGAACTAGAAAACCGATTGTGAGGAGTGACGTTGATTGGTGAGCATTAAAAACCAACACTGTGAGGTGTAAACGTTATTCGGGTGAGTGTAGAAAACCCGATTGTGATAGTAGATTTCTCTCCGGGAGTGGGGAGCGGAGACGTAGGATGGAAGGTCCGAACTCCGTGATCATTTGATTGTGTTTGAGTGTGCTTTGGCGTTCATTCATATTTATGTTCATATCATATATCGCCATTGTGCATTGCTCATTTCTATATCATCCACTATCTTGTTTATATTGTTTACCCTTGTGTTAGTTTACATATCCTTGCATATATTTCATCATATACCTCTTTGCTTGGATATATTCTTTGATCATATTGCATATTCTTACTCATATCATATTGTGTATCTATCTTGCAAGAATAATATTTGAATTAGTTTTAATTGGCATAAAATCGGATTAGATTAGCATAAGACCCTAATCACCCCCCCCTCTAGGGTCTAACAATTGGTATCAGAGCTTGGTGCTCTTTGATTTAAGGTCTAATCACCTTGAGTTAAAGATCCAAATTATTTTATTATGCTAATCTTGCTTGCATATTTTTACAAATTATAGATATGAATGATGCATCTTGTTTAGGCTATGATTCTAGTGTTTCTCCTAAATTAAATGTTTTCCCCTATGCTCAATGGTGTTTTAGATTCAAATTATTTGTTCAATCTAAAAATATCGATTTATGGAAAGTCATTGATTGTGCTTATATTGTGTCCACGTTAGAGAAATCCAAGTTGAGCAAACATGATAAAAAGATATTTATTATGAACAAGCTTATGTTAGAATTTTTATTAAATGTATTTGATTCATTTATGTCTAACAAGCTTGATTCTTTTGATAGTGCTTACACGTTATAAAAATTTATTGAAGCACATCAAGGAGACTTGGAGGCGATCCGACAAGCTTTGGAGGATCCCGCTTCAAGTTCTAAAGGAGCTTCATGCATACGAGCACTAGGCGATAGCCCTAGTGAGGTTTGCGAGTTCGAACCCGATAATGATTTATATAGTGATGAACTTGCTTGTGCTAGTGATAAATTATTGCATGCCTACAAGAAATTGCAAAATGATTTCATTAATTTACAAAGCAAGCATGTAATTTTGAAATCCGATCATGAGTCTTTAACTTCTAAGTTTGATACTATTTCTAATGAAAATATGATCCTTAAAGAAAACAATGAAAAGTTAAAATTGGATCATGATTCTTTGCTTTCAAACTTTGCCAAGTTAACTCATGATAGAAATAATAATATAATAGAAGTAGAGAACATACAAAATGATACTGTTTCCTTTATAAATAACTATTTATGTTCTACTTCTAAAAGTGCATATGTGCCTAAAAATAAAGACTTGAATCTTATGAAAAAATACATTTCATCTTTAGATTCAACTTTAAAAATATACTTTGATAATCATAAGAGTCTTATGGATATGTGTGCCAAGTCTAAGTCATCATCTACTCATCATGCACATATATATAGCAAAGTTTACAAATGCTCTATTTGCGGCCGTAAAGGCCATCTAGCTAAATTTTGCTATGATGCACACAAACATAAAAATATCAATGCTCCTTGTGCATCTCATGTAGCTTCTTCATCACATGTACACACACATACACCCATTGTTCATCATAAGCATGCTCTTGTGTATAGATGTGATCATTATGGTCGTTTTGGTCATTTGGCTGAATATTATTTTGATTTAAAAAGAAAATCTTCTTTGCCAAATGTTTCTAGTAGACCACATGTTTTTAAATGTGATGTTTGTGGTAGATATGGCCACTTAGGAAAGTTTTGCTTTAATAAGGTTTCTCATTTGCAAAATAATTTTAAAAGGCCATCCATGTTTGCAAATGTTTCTAATATTTCCTGTGCACGAGCTAATGGTCCACAAAAACAAATGGATCTCTTTCATTGCACAAATTGCAATCGGAAGGGTCATTTGAGTAAATATTGTTTTGACCATGTTAGTGCACCATATATGCTTAAGAGGGTTCATAACCCTAGGGCTTTGAGCTGAAATGATAGGGGTCATGTCCCTAAATCTTTTGGTACCAAGAGTTCTTGGGTACCAAAACAAATTTAATTTTTAAATCAAGAATTTTAGTGTTCTTATTTTTTCTTTTCTTGGTTTTTAAAAATTATGTCTTAAAATCTTTTGGTTATGAAAATAAATTTTCTTTGATCAAATCTTTTTGTTTTCATGATTATTGGTCTTGTTTTGATGAGAGGTTCGTATTTATATAACCCCCCGAATTATTGGGTGTTTATTCCCTAATCTTGTTTACCGGGTACTAAAATGTTCATATGGGTTGATACTAGCTCAAGAGTTAGTTAATAGTTGCCTCTCTTGATTTTTGAAAATCAATGATGGTTTGGTTTTATGTGATTGTGGTTGATTTATAATTTCATCTGGTTAATTTGTTTTCATTCGAAAACTCTTTTTGCATGATTCTCATGTTATTCTTTCATTTGTTTTCATAATACATGGTTTTTATTTTTTTGTGTTAATGAGACACTATGTTCATCTTGATATATTTATATATGTTCTCATTATCTCTTGAATGTGAGTTGTATTTAGCATGTATGCATACTCACATGTTTGCCATGATCTTTTATTGCTTATATTCTATATGACATTTTGATAGGGGGAGCTATTCCCTTTTCTATTTTTATTTTTATACTCACCTATGCTTATTGATAGGGGGAGCTTTCGCTCTCTTAATTCTTTTGTCCCCTTTTTGATGTTGTCAAAGGGGGAGAAATATTGTGAGTATATTCTTTCTTGTTTATAAGCATGATATAATATTCTTTATATATTCATTTCCTTTCATGCATATATCCTTTTTGTAAATTGTTTGTCATCATCAAAAAGGGGGAGATTGTTGGCCT
Organism: Asparagus kiusianus; assembly: GCA_022839385.1. Lineage (NCBI taxonomy): Eukaryota > Viridiplantae > Streptophyta > Magnoliopsida > Asparagales > Asparagaceae > Asparagus > Asparagus kiusianus. The sequence goes on along the minus strand of BQKN01065863.1, from coordinate 560,989 downwards.
TCTTGTTTTGATGATGTTTAACAAACAATTTATCACTAATGTTGTTTGTCTACTATTTATATTTTTTATTTATTATAGACAAACAACGCAGTTGGAGGTTGGATGGATTGCGCTTCAACGATCATATCCAAAGGAGGTTGGCGGAATGTCGGGTTGAAGCCTTGCAATTCAAAGTTAAATATCAAGTTCAAGCTTCATCCGCATGTGTACCATGTTGAGCTACAATGAAGATCAAGATCAAGCTTGGGTAATCTAGTTTAGATTTTATATTATGTGTGTTAAGTATCTTAAGCTCAATATCATATACACACACGTATTTGGTTTCTATGTATATATATAGTTATATATATACATGCATGTTTTTGGGGTTTTCATGCTTTGGACACACTTGCTAAATACATGAGTTTTCACAAATAGAAATTCAATTTGAGAAATTTTTTTTCTAACATATTTGTTTTCATATTTATAAACATTTTGCAAAGTTTCATCAAGTTTGGAATTGATTTGTTATGTTTAATGGAATTTACAAAATCATGTTTTTGTTCGTGCACATGCTCGTGCATGTTTTACAAAACAGATGAGTTTTCATAAATGGAAAGTGGTATTCAAGAAATTCTTTCTTTGATATGTTTATCTACATGTTTAGAAACTTTCCTCAAAAGTTTACTTTTTTTTGAGTTGATTTACTGTACCCAATTGATTTTACAAAATCGTGTATGTCAGCAGTTTTTCAGAAACTGTAAATCTGTATTCAAACATTTATTTCTCTTAACTGGGAAATGATTTTTTATAAATTCTTTCTCTAACATGTTATTCTATATGTCTATAACCTTTCCACATAATTTCATAATTTTGGAGGTAGTTTACTATTTTTAATTGATTTTATAAAGTTAGATACACAAATTTCCAGAATGCTGGATTTTGAGGTATTTTGGTCTTTTCAGCCTATAACGGCTAGTAACGGCTAGTTTTTAATATTTTCGGTTTTTGGAGGTTTGTAGATGGTTTAAGAGGCTATAAAAAGCTCTCAACTTTCATTGTTTCTTATGGATGTTTAAGAGAGTTTTAAAAAGAGTTTTATAAGTTTGTTGAAGGGTTTTTAAGTTTGTTTCAAGAGTTTGTTTGTGAAGAAAATTCCACAAGAGCTTGAGGAGATCATCTATTGAAGTTTAAGCTTCCAACTATTCTTCTTCCACCTCTTGATCTATTGAAAAGTTTTCTAAACTCTTATCTAGCTTTACATTTGCTTAGTTATTTGATTATATTTCTTTAAAGCTAGTTTTTTATATTGAATTTAGATTTGATTTATATCTCATTGTTACACACACCCACTTGAGATTATTGTATCTTTCATACATAGTATATTAGGATTGTGAGAGATTGTAACATTGAGTTGTGCTTTATTGAGTTCTCATCTATTGTAGAGAACAAATTTATATTTGTTACAATTGTGAGTGTTGTAAGGTTTTCGGTGAGCTAGAAAACCGAGTGTGTTGTGAAGTTTTTGGTGAACTAGAAAACCGATAGTGAGAAGTGACGTTGATCGGTGAGCATTGAAAACCAACACTTTGAGGTGTAAACGTTATTCGTGTGAGCGTAGAAAACCCGGTTGTGATAGTGGATTTCTTCCCGGGAGTGGGGAGCGGAGACGTAGGACGGAAGGTCCGAACTTCGTGATCATTTGATTGTGTTTGAGTGTGCTTTGGCGTTCATTCATATTTATGTTCATATCATATATCGCCATTGTGCATTGCTCATTTCTATATCATCCACTATCTTGTTTATATTATTTACCTTTGTGTTAGTTTACATATCCTTGCATATATTTCATCATATACCTCTTTACTAGGATATATCTCTTTGATCATATTGCATATTCTTACTCATATCATATTGTATATCTATCTTGCAAGAATAATATTTGAATTAGTTTTAATTGGCATAAAATCAGATTAGATTAGCATAAGACCCTAATCACCCCCCCCTCTAGGGTCTAACACTATGCTGGCGTGTTCTCCGCTCTTGGCTGAGGAGGTCCCATAGCAGCATCTCTTCCTCTTGAGATTGCACGACATGGAGCCAATGATGTTTGATCTTTTGGGATTCTGAGAAAGCTAGGGTTTTGAGAAAGTTAGAGTTTTTGAAAATCAAAGTGAAAAAAGGAGGTAAACAGTTCTATTTATAAACTGACTCCGAACTTCGCTAAAGATTTTCACCCTTAACTTTGTCGAAAATCTCGCCCCGAGCCTCGCCAAAGATACTCGCCTTGAACTTCAATGAGAATCTTGCTATGAATGAACTCCACCATAATTTCAAGCGCAAAAATCAAGGATTAAAATTTTAAATCCTCACACTGAGCTTCGCTTAACCGACTTACTAAACTTCGTCCAGCCGACTGTTTCTCAAGAAAGTGAAATCCGTTCCATTTAGTAAGGTGCTAAAGCAAACTTCACTAAAATGATATGGAAAATTTCACTAAGTCTCCAAATTGAGAAAATTCTAACTCATTTGTTTGAGACCTTACTTGGAAAACTTCAATTCGATTCTCGTCGACATAAGGAAGCTTGTACTTCACTTCCAACAGAACAACTCCTTGAAGAGTTCACGTTCGCTGCAAAAGTAAAATACATACATATCAAACAAACAAAAATGGACAATATTAGAAGAAAATGTTCATTTTTATTGATCGAAGACTCTACTACATCTAATTATAGGGATGATAGGTATTCATTGCTATTTTTCACTATCATATACTCCTAACTATGGGTAATTTGAAAGCTGAGGAGCATACACGAGCTACACCAAGCTATAGCCCATGTTCATGCAGAAAAAATAGCTACTACTTACACCTCTCTAAACTCTATGCCAGGGGAGAAGAAAGAGTTGTTGAATAAGAAGTGCCCCCATTGTTCCAAACTGGAACATGTCAAGAGGAAGAAGCACTTCTTACAAACAAAATTTAATGTTAGGCCCGGCACAGCCACACGACGTCTAATTATGACCTAGGCTCACATTTGTGAAACCTAGTTACTGTCAGAGTTCTTGCTTGTGGAGCTCCAAAGATCCTTCTTCAAACACCATCTCAGGCGTTGAATGAACTTACATGGAGCATGTCACTCGAAGCTCCACACATCACTATTGTGATTGACCTTACCCTAAGCCATTGACTGATTCTCAACAATATGTTCGAGCTTCTCTTTCATGACTGACAGCAAGTCCACCAGCAATGGAATATACAGAGTTCATTCGCTTGGTTGCCCCCTGCTTAGGCAAGCCCTTGTTGGAGCTATTTTATCTCATCTTCTCTGTTGAGAAGCATCTTCGATCTATGTGATGGATACTTAGACATGGAGATGAAGATGAGAAAGTTTGGAAGGAAAATAGTGCAATTTATAGCCTTCGCTAAATCCAAACTTTTAAGAAAATCACATCTTTTAAGATTTAATTGGACTAGAAAAGAGGCAAAATCTTAGCCTAAAACTCGGTCAAATCTACAACGGATCTCGTGAATCTTGAATCAAGAGATCACAGCCACAGATCAAGGCACAAATCCAAAGATGAGATCTCAACAACCACTGCCAGCTAGCGAACGTTGCTAATTGACGAACTTTGCTAACACAGTTTAAATTAAGGCAAAGCTCACTGATACCCATAATCAGCTAAACTTCACTGATGTCTCAACTTCACCCCAATACTAGAGTAGGCAAACTTCATTCCAACCGTAGAGTTAGATAAGTACGAGCATCATTGATCCTTCAACACAAGTCTATAGTAAGGGAAGCTATGTTCAACAGTACACATTTGGCAACCAAGTATATTGAAGGTAATTTTCAACCCAAACAATACAACTCGAGCTATATTCAATTGTACACCTCTAGCTATTATCCAAAGTATTTAAATCCTTGTTACAAGTCAAATGCAGGATCTTGAAAACTTTGGGGGGAGAGTCTTGTAGATTGTTCAAATATATTCCATCGAAGTAAATATCCAACTTGGATCCATGAAGTGAGCACCATTGGATAAACACTTCAAAAGGGGCCCCAAACTCGCGCTCACAACAAGCTACAGTGAAGTCTTCTTAATGAAGTCTACGAACCTCACCACGCAGCCCATGTTGACTCAACCTAACCAAGTCAAGAATGGGTCGACTCCCAAATAACTATAGCGAAGTCCACCTAACAAAGCATGTGAACTTCGTCACATAGCTCGACTCGATCCAACCAAGTCAAGAATGCGTCAACTCCAAATTCACACTCCAAACCGAGTAAAAATGCATCATTAGTTGGCCAAATATCAAATTTTGTGCTAAATACATACTTATAGATGAAGTTCGATAACTAATGAGCTTTGCTCATAACAACCCAAGTGGGCCATGTCACGCACGATTCCAAAGAAAGCTCACCCACGTCCAAGCGAGCTTCGGCCAAACACTTTTAGCGATCTTCACTAGCCAATTAATTGACAAACTTAGCCAGATCAGCCGCTTGATGGCTATTTTTAAGGGGATAATCACTCCCCCATTATATCATACTTTAATGACCACTTAATCTATAATTAAAGGCCGTTAAATCCCTCTCTCTTAGCCTATAAAAGGAGAATGAGATTGTTCATTCAAGGGGCTAATCATCAGAAAGACATACAAATTTTTTTATTTCGGTTCGAAAAGAAGATTGAGATATCTTCTAAGTAACCAAGTCAAAAAATCACTAATCAGTGAAAGACCTATCATCTTAGTTGGACTATCAACGAAGTACAAGATAGATGCTCCGTCGACACATTAAAAAGAACCTTATATGATATAAATATTTTTGTTTCTCTTTTTATTATAATCTGAGCTAATTGCAATATAAAAAAAAACTCGAAACACTCATGTGGGCCAAGTCATCCACATCCCAAGGAAGCGGACTACTCTAGTTCAGGCAAAGCTCGCCAAAATGAACTTTGCCTATAACTACCCAGTGATCTTCACCGCTAACTATTATTAGCAAAGCTCGCAATTGACTATTTCAAAAGATATTTTTAAGAAAATAATTCTTTTCTATTATCTCTTGAGTTAATGGCCATATAATCCACATTTAATAGGCACTACCTCTCTCTCTCTCTCTTAACCTATAAGAGGAGAAGAGGTTACTCATTTTGGGAAACTTTTGGGAGAATAAGAGTGGATTGATACCAAAACTCGGCATCTTTGACCAATCAATTCATTTAGATTTTAGCTTTTTCGAGGGTGAAAGTTGATTTATTCATCGCTGAATCTATAAAAATTGTTTATCAATTACAGATTCAAGAGAGCGTATCTTTTTATAAGATCTCTCGTTACACAAATAAAACAAAAATTACAACTCTCTTCAACCACACGCAAAGTACGTTTATCTCCTGCTACTTGTGTATGATCTTTGCTTGTGCTGGGGATGCGTTAGTCTGTGGACCATCACAGATCAAATCTAGTTGACGAAAAAGTTAATTAATGCTCTTGCTTCACAAAGAAAATAATCGCAGAAGTGATAATATCGACCAAGTGAGATTACGACTCTTCTCGAGATCAAAACCAAGTTTTATCTGGAGGAAAGGGGGAGTGGCCTCAGACCCTTCGAATAGCTTCCTCTTTATGCTGAAGTTCACCATGATTTGCTATCCCTCCTCTAAAATTCGTGCTCCACTCTTCAATTTGACAGCACCTCCCTCTGATTTTAGATCCTTGTAAATAAAGGCCCTAGGCTTGTATTTATAGGCTTCGGTTGTAGTGTTTTCAGATAAGAACTAATGAGGTGATATTATCCACAGTTAACAACCACTTAACCACATTCAAGGATAGTATCCAAGCAGTTGGGAGGCTCTGAAATGATCAAATCCCATGAAAACCCGTCAAAAACATGTTTTCCACTCAAAACTGTGTGAGCCACTAAATAGTGGCTCGAGCCTATGCGAGCCACCAAATGGTGGCTCGTGCCCATGTGAGCCACCAAATGGTGGCTCATGCCTATGTGAGCCACCATTTTGTGGCTCGGTCTTGGGCCAAGACACTAGCTTTGGCCGAGTTGTTTTGACACGACTTGGCCGCCAAGGGCTTTTTCGGTTCGTTTGTGTTGGACTTTTTTCATCGTTACGCGTATTTTGTCGTTTCGTTGACTTGTACACTTTACCAATTCTCTTCATACGTTTCATTAACTTGGAGGTGGCTGACGAGTCTGGGTGCTACTTATAGCTGGCTGATGAGCATGCGGGCCACTTGGAGCTGGCCGGTAAAGGTGCGTACCATTTGGAGATGACTGGTGAACACGCGGGCTACTTAGAGGTGGCTAATGAGCATGTGGGCCACTTTGTTTGCCATTGCGTACGTCATCAATGGTTCGCCAATTCGCTTCATGCGCTTGTTGACGTCAGATAATTCTCCTTGACTTAGATAATGATGTTCATCATCTTCTCTCCGTCTTGAGCTATGTATGGGAACCTATAAGCAATTTTTTTGATATCTACAGATACCCCTTCCAAAATGTTTCAGTCTTGTTTCTTTTATAGAAGAGCCTGAAATACTTTGGATGTGATAGGCCCAACCTTCAGTCGGTGTAAAAGAACTTGTAATTAGCTTCAGTTCTTGACTTCTTCAATTCTCAGTCTATTTAGTATTTTGTCGAATAGCTAAAATTCTTCCGGCTCTACGTTTATCGTGTGGCCATTGTCAAAATCTCGAATTGAAATTGGTGTGTTGATTTCTGATTTTACCTCATGTCGTTGAGTCAATGTTAAACTGATTATCTTCGTCAGGGATTCGTATCTGAATTATAGTTGAACTCCCTGGGATTATCCTTTGTTTTAGAGTTGATCTGAGCCTTGTTTTAGTGAGAATTGATGACATGTTGATTGGCGTTGACTTTGATTACAACACATTGATTGACGATGACCTTCATTGCAACAAGTTCAAAGTGCTTTGTGTAAACTTCGGCTGGAATTGATGTTCTCCTAGGTGTTCAAGTCACGAGACCAACTGATGAAGTTGGTGCGTCAGTGGCTATCATGCTGATAGAATTTTTGGCAAACCCTCAGCCATAAACGGCTTTGACGGGCCTTTACCAACTACCGTTTGAGTCGGGCTAGCATGTGAATTGTTTATGTCCGTTACGCAGGTGACGTTATGCTAAAAGAATGAACTCTCTTAGACTTGATGCTATGATATTGAATACATAGACTTCGTCATTTGTCGTAGGAATAGACTACCCAACAACGCGTGTTAGGCGCAGACTTTTAGATTTTGGCAAACCCTCAGCCATCAATGGATTTGATATGCCTTTACCGATTACCATTTGAATCGGGGTTGCATGTGAATTACCTAAATCCGTTTCACATGTGACATTGTGCTATGAGAATGAACTCTCTTAGACTTGGTGCTATAATATTGAATACATAGGCTTCATCCTTTTTACAGGGAAAGATTAACCGGAAACGCGTGTTAGATGTAGACTTATCTCTATTCAGGGATTGAGATAATATCCCCCAGACATGAATCGTTGCGTTCTTTTCATGGAGAAAGGTTAACCGGCAATGCGTGTTAGACGTTAACCTATCTCTACTTAGGATTCGAGATAAAATTTCTTATGCGTGTAAGGCGCGGATTTTGGTGTTATTAATAACGACCTACCACGATATAGAATACGTGAGCTTTTGCCCCTTTTACGATGAAAGACTAATCGGTAACGCGTGTTAGGCACTAATTTATCCCTACTTAGGATTCGGGATAAAATTTCCTGTGCGTGTAAGGTATGGATTTTAGCGTTATTAATAATGGCCTGCGATATTGTTGAATACATAGGATTTTATCCTTTTCGTGGTAAAAGACTAACCAGCAACGCGTGTTTGACGCTAACTTATCCCTACTTAGGATTCGGGATAAAATTCCTCATGAGTGTAAGGCACAGATTTTGATGTTATTAATAACGGCCTGCCATGATGTTGAATACGTGGGCTTTTGTCCTTTTTGTGGTAAAAGACTAACCGGTAACACGTGTTAGGCGTTGACTTATCTCTACTTAAAATTCGGGATAAAATTCCTCATGCATGAAAGGCATGGATTTTTAGTGCTACGATGTTGAATACGTAGACTGGATCGTTTTCGCGGGAACGGGCCACCCTGCAGCATGTGTTAGATGTAGACTTTCTCTATTTAGGGATCGAGATAAAGTCCCCCATGCCCGTAAGACATGGATTTTGATGTTGGAAAGAGGTGTCTTCTCTTGGGACAAAGACGAACCCGATGCTAGAGAGGAAAAATTTTATATTCTATCTCCAAGTGCAAAAGAAATTCAAAGTAGGATCTTCACTTCGAGAATCAAAAAAGATTCAGATAACCCTAACTGTCGGAAAGTTTGATTACCCAATCTGAAGTTGGATTTTTCATTTATCGAGAGGGAACTCCGGTTTTGGCCCTAACTATAGGAAGGTTTGACCAAGTGGGAGGTTTGAGTTGACCCTAACTATAGAAAGGTTTGATCGCTCGATTTGAAAGTGAGCCTCTCATTCCTAAAAGGAATTAAGAGGAGATTTTGGCTTTGGTCCTAACTATAGGAAGGTTTGACCAAACAAGCAGTGGGAGTGGGATACAAATAATAATGGGAATGTTGACTTGTACAAATCACTTAGTGGGGGTTTTTTTAGTGTCAAGTGGCTAGGACTTACAATGAAGGGGTTTGATGATTGATATGGATCAGCAGCTTGAATTTTTGAATACCGTATTAAGACTTTAACATTAGGAGTGTTAAGTATACCAACACAATGCGAGTTTGGATGGACTCAGCCGAAAGAATTTTGGTGGACCTACTATTAGTTAATTTGATCTGTGAGGGACTTTGTGGTGGAGGATCGTGAATCATCAAGCACTCCATAGTTACACTATGGGAGTTCGTGAAGGAACATTAACCGGGTGAAGTCATTGAATCTCATCTCGATGAAAGAGTGCTCAAAAATCACAATGGGTGGGTTTTAATCATCTTGGAAATGATTAAATAGCAAGAGTGGGAGGTTCTTAATCATAATAGGAATGAATTATTATGATGACTGGTTTTCACCATGAATAATCGGTTTTGGGTTATCCTTAAGAATACTATGTATAGTATCCTTCCGAAACTTCCCTTTGGAATGCATTGAGGTATCCCATCCCTAGCTCTTTGGTGAACCTGAATCCAATTGTATTCGACCACATTGTTGGGTTATCCTTAAGAATATTAAGAGTAATATTCTCCTAGAACTTTCTATTATTAGAAATAAGGGAAGCAGTTTAATCTCGTATACCCGTTAGAGGATAGGAAGAAGTAGTTTATACTTTTATACTTGTCAGAGTTTGGGAAGGAGCAATTTATACTCATATACTTTTCAGAGTGAAATGTTCTCATTTGGCTTATATCGGCGTTATGATATCGGCATCAACCAAAGCTTGAATATTATTTTTGAGAGAGAGCAAGCCTTGGTGGGATGAAGGATCCTCCTGTGGTACGCGTAGTACTTTAGATCCGAAGTGTTGTTAGCTTTTTCCTTATTCATAATAGGTGGCAGCTTGATTTTGTTATTTTCAAGGAGGTATTTGAAGATAGCCTGAACATCTTCATCCTTGAATGAGTACTCTTTTTGGAGTCTCGAATCTGGGGTCCTTCGCTACATCCGAGGTTGGTGTTGTGAAGTCTGATAAGCATCAATAGCTGCTACAGGTACATTTCCCTTAATCGTTGATTGGCCTCTTTCAAGATTTTTTGTTTTGAGAAAGCATTCGGCCTGTTCCCTGTGCAGTTTTAATTCTTTCCATGTTGTGGATGACAGGACCCCAAGGCTTCCAGGATGTTATGGAAAGGTTGTTATGGCAGGTTTGGAGGATGAATTCTGCTATGATCGGATCTCGGTAATTCATCGCCTTGTTACGAAAGCGTTTAACAAAGCTATCAACTGACTCCCCATCCTTTTGCTTTTCATCCAAAAGAGCTTCGATCGACAGTTCGGTGTCATCGTCAAAGAAGTTGTTGAGGAACGAGCTCTCCATATCATCCCAGCTGTTAATACTTCCTAGCTTGAGATGGCGGTACCAATCGAAGGTAGCTCCGCGAAGGGTGCTAACGAATGACCGGACCATCAAGGGTTTATTGTCGGAGATAACACCTAGGTGGGACTTGAAGTAAATTAGGTGTTGAGTGGGTGAGCTCTTTCCATCGAACGGTGTAAAGTTAATTAGGTTAAACTTCACCGGATATAGGATTGATTCCACTTCCTTGGGTAGGGACATGGAATACCAGTCTTCTTTACCTCTTGAGCGGACATCAGTGCAGTGATCTTGCTCTCCAGATCTTTTATTTTCTCGTCATCACCCACATTTTTCTTCGGGCAATTTTGGGGAGGAACAACTGGACCAACCCCAGTGTTGTCACCCTCAGTGAGACCACCCCCAGCATTTTGGTTAACAGGAGGGGTATCAGCATTGTGATTCTCTTTTACTTCTGAATCGCTATCTACTTGATTAGTAGCGTTGCGACGGCTAGATTCACTAATCTGATTCGATAAGGCTTGAATTGTTGATCATGCAATTCCCTTATCCGTTGTACGGTCATTTCTATTTCGAATTTGAAATTCTCTTTCTGCTTGGCCAGAGCGTCTTCGACGATTTTGGCCATTTGTTCAGTGTTGATTATAAACGCCTTGCAAGATTGTCCTATACTAAACACTATATTGTCAAAAGCGATCGTGGAGTTGGCATCTGACATTTTATCCTCCAAGGAGTATCCTCCATCTGGTCTAGGTCATCTAGTTCCTGACCGTAACCAAGTGATGCGCTAAGATGCCTCTGAGAAAGAGTTAGGGCTATAACTCCTTATCGATTTTCCTTTATTGGCCACATTAATGGTATCTTCTGGAAGCTCGTCATCATGACCAGCAGATTTCTTCTTGTAGAAGCACCTTGATTTAGATTGGGACACTTTATTAGAGATTCTTTTGAATATCGAGATCCTCAGTGGAGCGGTCCTAGGGCAGCTACACTCTGATAATACTACCCTGATTAACCTCTCACAAAGATAGTGGGAGTCTGATTGTAGGATTCTTCTCTTTTAAGATTTTTTCGTACCCCCAGCCCGATAGTACAACTCATCGACGTTGTGGTCGGAGCAACCTGTCAGCTGTTGGTTTGAGTCTCCAAGTATAATGTTATCATTCGATAGACACATTTTCTTCTGAATGGATAACACCTAGTTGGCATTCATAGGAGTAGCGTGTTTGGGACCACTCCCTCATGAGGGTGCATCCTTAACGGGCTCCTGGCCTTCTTCACGCACCCCCAGTCTAGAGGCGATAGGAATTCCCTTATGCATGGCATTAGAATATGTACAATGAGGCATCCTGGTTTGTTTGGAGGCGACAGGACACCTTTGAGTAGTAGATGGTTTAACAGGAGGACGTGTATGACCCCCCAGTCTGTGGACTACTCGGGTTTTGTTCATCAGAGCTTTGTCTCGATCTTCGTATGAATGACCAAGGCGCCTCGCAATCATAATCTTGAATTTTAATAGGTCAACACTATCGTGGAACTTTACCGAAGGTACGAAAGAAGTCAGAATAGGAACGAGGGCTGTAAGAAACTCTGAAATAGTTGTAGGAGGCGAGGCGAGTGCTGGCCAGACTGAGCTGGCTCGACCATGGCGCTAGCCAGCTCGAGGTGGCTCGGTTAAGCCGAGCCACCATTTGCTGGCTCGGCCTTGACCGAGCCACTATTGGCTGGCCTGGCCTGGTCGAGCCACGGTTGGCTGGCTCGTGAGTTTCGGGTGTCTCAGCACTTGTCTGAATCGTTGTTTTTGATTTTGGCCTCCATTCTTGCCATAGTTTTAGTGGTTTCTTAGCCACCTTGTCCTCCTTCGTGTCTTGCACCTTTCGTGCTAAGGCACGCGCGTGGTGTTTTTGGATGTGCTGCTTGAGAGTTGAACAATTCCTTTTGATACGGACCTATTCGTTGGCCGATGGCTTGGAGGAGGGGCCATTTGCTTGCTGTTGAGATGCTTGGCACTCCCTAAACTTCAGATCCGTATGATAACCGATCCCATTAACTGGCTCTAAGGCCTTGACAAGCTGATGTGCGAGTCCTTTGCGTTGCCTCTGACGAGCCCTCTTTGTTAGAATTGGCACGCCTTCATTAAACAACTCCTTGCCTGAATAGGAGTAGTGTTCTAAAATCTCAGCTTCATTGGATGCCAGAGGAGCATTACGAGGGGATGCCTCATCAACAATTAGGCGAGAGTCACCCCAAGCCTTCTTTGATGTTGATATCTTCCTGTTCTTATGGGACGAGGAAGATCTTGATGAGGATGAGGAGAGGTATTCCTTAAACTTGGCCTGGTCGAATTCGTACTTGACCTCTTCTTCAACCGAGATCTTAATATGTGGTTGCTGCACGATAGCCTCGGCAGAGGGACCGTTGGCTCCCACTGTGATCGCTAGCGTGTTTGGGGTGAAAGTTGATTTATTTATCGCTGAATCTATTATAATTGTTTATCAATTATAGATTCAAGATAGTGTATCTTTTTATAAGATCATGCGTTACACAAGTAAAATGAAAATTACAACTCTCTTCAAACTCATGCAGAGGACGCTTATCACCCGCTACTTGTTTGGGATCTTTGCCAGTGCTAGGGATGCGTTAGTCTGCGGACCACCGCGAATTAGATCCGGTTGACAGAAAAGTTAATTAATTCTCTTGATTAACAAAGGAAATAATCGCAGAAGTGATAATCTCTACCAAGCAAGATTATGACTCTTCTCAAGATCAAAACCAATTTTGATCCGGAGGAAAGAAGGAACAGACCTCAGATCCTTCGAATAGCTTCCTCTTTATGATGAAGTTCACCAAGATCAACTAGCCCTCCTCTAAAATTCATGCTCCACTCTTTAATTTGACAGCACCTCGCCCTCTGATTTCAGATTCTTACAAATGAAGGCCCTAGGCTTGTATTTGTAGGCTTTGGTTGTAGTGTTTTCGGATGAGAACTGATGATTTGACGTGATTCGTAGTCAACAACCGCTTAACCATATTCAGGGATAGTATCCAAGCAATTAGGAGGCTCTAAAACAATCAAATCCCTAAAAGCCCATTGAAAACGCGTCGTCGGTTCAAAACTGTGCGAGCCACCAAATGGTGGCCGAGCCACCATGCCTATGCGAGCCACCAAATGGTGGCTCGCACCCATGTGAGCCACCATTTGGAGGCTCGGCCTTGGACCGAGCCACTGGCTTTGGCCAAGTCATTTTAACGCGACTCGATCGCCAGGGGCTTTTTCGGTTTGTTCGGGTTGGACTTGTTTTGTCGTTACGCACATTTCATCCTTTTGTTGACTTATATGCTTCACCGATTCATTTCATGTGTTTCGTTAACTTGGAGGTGGCTGATGAGTGCGCAGGCCACTTAGAGCTGGCTGATGAGCACGCGGGCTACTTGAAACTAACCGGTGAGTGCGCAGGCCATTTGGATATGGCTGGTGAGCACGTGTGCCACTTGGAGGTGGCCAATGACCGTACGGGCCACTTGGTTTGCCGTAGCGGTGACTTGTTGCTACGTCATCAATGGTTCGCTGATTCACTTCATGCGCTTATCGATGTCAGATAATCCTCCTTGACTTGGACAATGATGTTCATCGTATTCTCTCTGTATCGAACTATGTGCAGGAACCTGTAGGCAATTTTTTTGATACCTACATGGAGTACAAGACCGAAGCTCCATTGGCACACAAAAAAGAACCCCAGATCTCTTCAAATTTTCTTGTTTTATTTTTAATTCTCTTGAATTGTAACTTAAGTTAATTATAATTCAAAGACCCATAACAGTCTATGTACACCATCCCTTGACCCGTTCCTAAATTCAAGAGCCTAGTTTAGACAAGGCACCCGCGTGAGCATTGTAGGATTTTGGGACCTACTCAATTATAGACTCCTTAGTTTAACTAGAAACTCTTTGACTTTCCCAAGGTATTTTTCCATCCTAGACTCTTTTACTTCCTATTCTCCTCGCATTTGGTAGGATATAAGCTGAGAGTCAACAATAATAAAAATAGACTCTACCTTGACTACTAGGACGGCTCTGAGTCCGGTCAAGAGAGCTTCATATTCAACTTCATTATTCAATACCAAAAAAGTAAAGGTGATCAAATACTCATGGATATGTCCCTCTAGGCTGCATAGAACAATTCCTTCTCCACTACCTCTTTCTTCTGAAGATCCATCAACTTTTAGCAACCACCATGATGAAAACTCTGATGAATCATATCAGGAGAGTTGTTCTTCCCAGATAAGGCACTCTTGACCAGCTTCTAGATTAGGAATGGAGCGTCTGGGGGGCAGTTGGTCTCTAGGCTCGTGGGTCATCTTGTAGATCAGATAACTCGATGAGGAAATCTGCTAGGACCTGGGCCTTTATGGTCAACTTGGACTTGAACTAAACATCATACTCACTAAGTTTAATAGAGTAATTGATCATTCGTCCGAAAGTGGTAGGATTGCCGAGTGCCTTTCTTAGAGGCAGATTGGTCTGCACTATCACTGTATGTGCATGAAAGTATGGACAGAGTCTTCTGGCTATAATGATGAGAGCGAAGGAAACTCTCTCAATGAGAACATAATTAAGTTAAGTTACCTTCAAGATGTAGTATACCAGCTTTTGGACATTTTTTCTTCATGGACTAGACCGAGCTCATAGCCTCTAATGAGATGGCCAAGTAGAGGTGAAGTGGCCCCCTTATATGGGTCTGCTCAAAAAAGGCTTAGATGTCAGATGCCACTTAAGCTTTATGAAGGAGTTACTATACTCTACCATCTACTTGATGCTGTCTCTAGGTCCTTTGGCCCCTCTTAAAACTTTGAGGAAGGGAAGACTCCTTTTGGCTGACTTGGAGAGAAAATGGCTCAACACCACTATTCTTCCATTTAATTTTTGGATGTACTTCACTGTGCGAGGCTTGGACATATCTTCAATAGCAGTATCTTCTTCGGGTTGACTTTGATTCCTCGTTGAGTTATCATGAAATCATAGAATTTACCTGATTAAACCTCGAAAGAGAGCTTCGTAGGGTTAAGCTTTATCTAGTATCAATGGAGTATAGAGAAGATTTCTTCAAGATCTGCAACATGGGAGTTAGCTCATTTGGACTTCACCAAGATGTCATCCACATAGGCCTCTACATTGTGACCAGATTATCTATAAAGATCTTGCTGATCAACCTCTAATTGGTTGATCCTGCATTCTCGAGACAAAAGGGAGATCACCTTGTAACAAAAGGAACCCTGGTCAGTAATGAAAGAGGTTTTTTATTCATCATCTTTTGCCATCATTATCTAATTGTTGCCTAAAAAGATGTACATGAAGCTGAGCATTTCATCATCGACACTCTCATCGACTAGCTGGTCAATCCGGTGGAGGAAGTAGCTATCCTTGAGATAAGCTTTGTTAAGGTGAGTGAGGTTGATACAAATCTTCCATTTGCCATAGAAGTTATTGATCAACACTATATTAGATAGCCACTCGTGGTACTGGACTTCCCAGATGAAATTGGCTTTTAGCATTTGGTTGACTTCTTCCACTGCCACCTGTTATCACTTGTATACGAGATGTCTCTTCTTCTGTTGGATCAGCTTGTTATGTTAGTCGATGGATAACTCATGAATTATGAGTTTTGGGATGATCCCTGGCATATCCTCAAATCCCCAAGCAAAAATTTTTGTGTTGGTCCAAAGGAATGCTTTGATTACTCCTCTTTGTGGCTCAGTTATCTTCAACCCGATCTTAGCCTTCTTGGTTTTATTGTGGCTTAGCTGAATTTCTTCTAATTCTTTTACGAGTGTGATTAACTCTCTTTCTTCATCTTTCTAGAGCTATGGTTGGGTCTTCTCAATAGGCAGAGTTTTAGAGGTCACTTTACCCTTCATGGAGAGTAGATAACAAGTTCTAGCTTTTCGTTGATTGCTCCACACAAGTCTGACTCCTTCTAGGGTCAAAAACTTTATCATTTGGTGGTAGGTGGAGGGAAAAACTTGGTGGTTATTCAGGGAAGTCCTTCCAAGGATGACATTGTAGGCTGACTTAATATCAATCACAATAAACCAGACCTGAATTATGGACTGGCGATGGTAATCACCGACTACTATGGGTAGAATGATTAATCCTTCTAACCAAGTTGAATGCCCCTAGAAGACAACAAGGGGACTCGAGCAAGATTGTTGCCTGAATTTGTCAACCCCCATATAGTTGAATGCATCCATGAATAGGATATCTACAAATCTTTCTATCTACACCAAGATCCTTTTGACCCAAAATTCGTTAATTTGCAAGGAGATGATGATGGTCTCATCATGGGGTATCATTGCACCTTTCAGATCAGTGTTATTGAAGGAGATGGGCTAATCTGCTTTGAGATTTTTTTCGTAGAGATTCACCTTTGATGATCGTCAGGCATACTTCTTATGAGCATTGTTTGACATTCCCTTTGTCGTAGGGCCACCGCTGATGATGTTAATATCGATGCTCATCAGGCATTATTTTTTTTTGATGCAGACAAGGTGATATTAACCTATCTCTTCTCCTCTCTGATTTCTCTTGGGCTAGCTCCTCCTTGCCACGGTTGGCAAGGAACTTCTTAGATAGACTATTCTAGTTGAGATCCTCGATATCTCTTTTTAGGATTTGGCAATCATTAGTGTTGTGACTGCGATCTAGATGGTATCGGTAGTATTGTTGGATATCCCTTGTTTGAGGGTGTGACTTCATGTGAGGCGAGATATTGGTAAGATGCCCCTCCTTCTAGATCAAATATAACACTTGTCAAAGGGGAGCGTATGTTAGACCCTATAGGGGGGGGGTGATTAGGGTCTTATGCTAATCTAATCCGATTAAAATGCCAATTAAAATTACTTAACAAATATATTCTTGTAAGATAGATATACGAGAGATATAAGCAAGAATAAACAATATGAACAACAAGATATATCCTAACAAAGAGATATATGCAATGTATGTGCAAGGATATAAAACTAACACAAGGTGATATATCCTACCAAATAGATATACAATATGATATATGCAAGGATATATAAACTAACACAAGGGTAAACAATATGAACTAGATAGTGAATCATATAAATAATGAGCTAATGACAATGACGATAAGAAATATAAACACAAGTATAAATAAACGCCAAAGCACACTCAAACACAAGATATGATCATGGAGTTCGGACCTTTCGTCCTACGTCTCCGCTCTCCACTCCCGGGGAGAAATCCACTATCACAACCGGGTTTTCAACGCTCACCCGAATAACGTTTGCACCTAACAGTGTCGGTTTTCAACGCTCACCGATCAACGTCACTCCTCACACTCGGTTTTCTAGTTCACCGAAAACTTCACAACACACTCGATTTTCTAGCTCGCCGAAAACCTTACAACACTCACAATGTAACAAATATTAATTTGTTCTCTACAATAGATGAGAACTCAATTAAGCACAACTCAATGTTACAATCTCTCACAACCCTAGTATACTATGTATGCAAATACAATAAGCTCAAGTGGGTGTGTGTAACAATGAGATATAAATAAAAACTTAACTCAATAAGAACTAGCAATAAGATTGATATGAAATACAATAGTAGAAATGCTAGGAAATAGAGTTAAGGAAACTTCTCTATAAATACAAAGAGAAGATGATGAAATGTTAAAGATGAACTTTTCAATAGCTGATGAAAAACTCCTCTTTGTAACAGCAAACCCAAAACAAACTTAAAACAAACTAAACAAGCTTAAACTCTTGTTTAAAAACTTCTTTAAAAACTTCTTAGCTTACTTGAGAACTGAGATCAAAGAGGGTATTTATAGCCTCCAAAACCTCAGCCAAAAACCTCAAGCAAAAGACAAAAACAGCCCCAGCAACGATAACAAAAATAGCCGTTGGAAAGAGAACTGACAGAGCGGTGGTCGACCAAAAGAATTCGTGGTCGACCGCGATGCAGATCCCAGACTGAGAATCGAGCAGAGACTTCTTCGGTCGACCGGTGCGGTCGACCGATAGAAATTTTGAGCTCTCGGTCGACCGGTGCGGTAGACCGACAAACTCTCTGCTGCCCACTGACGAAAGAACATAGGGGCGGTCGACCGGTGTGGTCGACCGAGGACTGATACATGAAAATCTGATTTGCTGATATTAAAACACTGTTTAAAAATATCAAATAAATTCCAAAAAATGTAAAACTTTGGGGAATGATTGTAGACATGATAATAAACATGCTACAATGACTGGTTTCCAAAAAGGACTTCCTAATTAAAAAATATCATTTTGTAAAATAGTCCAAAACACAAAAATGTAAACATATGAGTTTGATGTTTTGACCTAAACCAACTTTTGAAACTCTACAAAATATTTTTATAGACTTGCAGAAAGATGTAAACTATTGTTATGAAGTCTATAAACAATGAATGTGGTATTTTATCAAAATACACATATAATGCACTAAAACATGATTTCATTGAACTAACTAAAATTGATATTGATGAAATCATATATATGCATATAAGTATGAAACAAAAATATGTTTTCTAATTATATTCAATTGTGTCATAGTAAAACTTAAAAACTATCAAACCAAAACATATATGTATATATATAACTATATATATACAAAAAACCAAAACGTGTATGTGTGTATATGATTGAGCTTAAAGTACTAAGACACATAATATAAAATCTAAACTAGATTACCCAAGCTTGATCTTGATCGTCATTGTAGCTCAACTTGGTACACATGCGGATGAAGCTTGAACTTGATCTTTAACTTTGAATTGCAAGGCTTCACTCCACTATTCCACCAACCTCCATTGGATATGATCGTTATGGCGCAATCCATCCATCCTCCAACAACGTTGTTTGTTTAGAATAAATATGAAAACAAAAACACTAGACAAACAACATTAGTGGTAAATTATTTATAAATCATCATCAAAACCCTTTTTGATGATGACAAACAATTTACAAAAAAAATATATGCATGAAGGGAAATGAATATATAAATTATAATTCACATGCATATAGACAATGAAATGTATACTCATAATATTTCTCCCCCTTTGACAACATCAAAAAGGGACAAAAGAAGTAAGAGAGCGAAAGCTCCCCCTATCAATAAGCATAGGTGAGTATCAAACAAGTATAGGGATTTCTCCCCCTATCAAAAAGCCATATAGAATATAAGCAATAAGAGATCATAGCAAACATGTGAGTATGCATACATGCTAAATATTACTCACATTCAAGAGATAATGAGAACATATATAAATATATCAAGATGAACATAGTGTCTCATATCAAAAAACATAAAAACCATGTATAAATAGATTTATGAAATCAAAAAGAAAAAGAGCAAGAGAATCATGCAAAATGTTTTCAAATGATAACAAATCAATCAAATGAAATCATAAATCAAAATTTAAATCATAAAACCAAATCATCATTTGAATTTTTTTTTAAATCAAGAGAGGCAACCATATCTAGCTCTTGAGCTAGTAACAACCCATATAAATATTTTTAGCATCCGATAAACAATGTTTGGGAATAAACACCCAATGACTCCGGATGGTTATATAAACATAGTCCTCTCATCAAAACAAAATTAATAATCATGAAAACAAAAGAATTTGATACAAGAAAAATTATTTTCATAACCAAAAGATTTTAAAGCATAATGTTCAAAACCAAGAAAACAAAAAATAAGAACACTAAAAATCTTGGTTTAAAAATTAAATTTGTTTTGGTACCCAAGAACTCTTGGTACCAAAAGATTTAGGGACATGACCCCTATCATTTAAGCTCAAAGTCCTAGGGTTATGAACCCTCTTGGACATATATGGTGCACGGGATCGGTCATAGCAATAATCACTCAAGTGACCATTCCGATTGCAATTTGTACAATGAAAAGGAAGCATTTGCTTATGTTGACCATTAAAAGGTGCACGGGAAACATTTGAAACATTTGCAAACATGAATGGTCTTTTAAAATTATTTTGCAAATGAGAAACATTATCAAAATAAAACTTTCCTAAGTGGCCATATCTACCACAAACATCACATTTAAACTCATTAGCATGTTTATGATGTGCATGATAAGCATATGCATGTGTATGTAATGAAGAAGCTACATGAGATGCACAAGAAGGATTAATATTCTTATGTTTTGTGCATCATAGCAAAATTTAGCTAGATGGCCTTTACGGCCGCAAATTGAACACTTATAAACTTTGCTATATATATATGCATGATGAGTAGATGATGACTTAGACTTGACACACATATCCATAAGCTTCTTATGATTATTAATGCATATTTTCAAAGTTGAATCTAAAGATGAAATGCTTTTATTCATAAGATTCAAATCTTCATTTTTAGGTACATATGCACTTTTAGAAGTAGAACATAAATAGTTATTTATAAAGGAAGCAGTATCATTTTGTATGTTCTCTACTTCTAATATGGCATTATTTCTATCATGAGTTATCTTGGCAAAGTTTGAAAGCAAAGAATCATGATTCGATTTTAATTTTTCATTGTTTTCTTTAAGGTTCATATTTTCATTAGAAATAATATCAAACTTAGAAGTTAAAGACTCATGATCGGATTTTAAAATCACATACTTGCTTTGTAAATCAATGAAATCATTTTACAATTTCTTGTAGGCATGCAATAATTTATCACTAGCACAAGCAAGTTCATCACTAGATAAATCATTATCGGGTTCGAACTCGCAAACCTCACTAGGGCTATCGCCTAGTGGCCGTGTGCATGATGCTCCACATGAACTTGAAGCGGGATCCTCCAAAGCTTGTCGGATCGCCTCTAAGTCTCCTTGATGTGCTTCTATAAATATCCATAAGGTGTAAGCACTATCAAAATGAACAAATTTGTTAGACATAGATGAGTTAAAAGCATTTAGCAAATATTCTAATAAAATGTTGTTCATAGTAAACATTCGATGATCATTTTTATTCCACTTGGATTTCTCCAAAATGGACACAATATAAGCATCATCTATAATTTCCCATAAATCAAAATATTTAGATCTAACAAATAGCTTAAATCTAACACACCATTGAGTATAGGGGAAATTATCTAATCTAAGAGCAACACTAGAATCATAGCCTAAACAAGATGCATCATTCATATCCATAATTTGTAAAAAATATGCAAGCAAGATACAAATACAATCAAAAACAAGATTAGCACAAAAAGATAACTTGGATCTTTAACTCAAGGCGATTAGACCTTAAATCAAAGAGCACCAAGCTCTGATACCAATTGTTAGACCCTAGAGGGGGGTGATTAGGGTCTTATGCTAATCTAATCCGATTAAAATGCCAATTAAAATTACTTAACAAATATATTCTTGCAAGATAGATATACGAGAGATATAAGCAAGAATAAGCAATATGAACAACAAGATATATGCAATGTATGTGCAAGGATATAAAACTAACACAAGGTGATATATGCTACCAAATAGATATACAACATGATATATGCAAGGATATGTATACTAACACAAGGGTAAACAATATGAACTAGATAGTGAATCATATAAATAATGAGCTAATGACAATGGCGATAAGAAATATAAACACAAGTATAAATAAACGCCAAAGCACACTCAAACACAAGATATGATCACGGAGTTCGGACCTTCCGTCCTACGTCTCCGCTCCCCACTCTCGGGGAGAAATCCACTATCACAACCGGGTTTTCTATGCTCACCCGAATAACGTTTACACCTCACAGTGTCGGTTTTCAACGCTCACTGATCAACGTCACTCCTCACACTCGGTTTTCTAGTTCACCGAAAACTTCACAACACACTTAGTTTTCTAGCTTACCGAAAACCTTACAACACTCATAATGTAACAAATATAAATTTGTTCTCTACAATAGATGAGAACTCAATTAAGCACAACTCAATGTTACAATCTCTCACAACCCTAGTATACTATGTATGCAAATACAATAAGCTCAAGTGGGTGTGTGTAACAATGAGATATAAATAAAAACTTAACTCAATAAGAACTAGCAATAAGATTGATATGAAATACAATAGTAGAAATGCTAGGAAATAGAGTTAAGGAAACTTCTCTATAAATACAAAGAGAGGATGATGAAATGTTGAAGATGAACTCTTCAATAGCTGATGAAAAACACCTCTTTGTAACAGCAAACCCAAAACAAACTTAAACCAAACTAAACAAGCTTAAACCCTTGTTTAAAAACTTCTTTAAAAACTTCTTAGCTTACTTGAGAACTGAGATCAAAGAGGGTATTTATAGCCTCCAAAACCTCAGCCAAAAACCCTAAGAAAAAGACAAAAACAGCCCCAGCAACGGTAACAAAAATAGCCATTGGAAAGAGAACTGACAGAGCGGCGGTCGACCGAAAGAATTCACGGTCGACCACGATGCAGATCCCAGACTGAGAATCGAGCAAAGACTTCTTCGGTCGACCGGTGCAGTCGACCGATGGAAATTTTGAGCTCTCGGTCGACCAGTGCGGTCGACCGACAAACTCTCTGCTGCCCACTGACGAAAGAACATAGGGGCGGTCGACCGGTGCGGTCGACCGAGGACTGATACATAAAAATCGAATTTGCTGATATTAAAACACTATTTAAAAATATCAAATAAATTCTAAAAAAATGTAAAACTTTGGGAAATGATTGTAGACATGATAATAAACATGCTACAATGACTGGTTTCCAAAAAGGACATCCCAAATAAAAAATATCATTATTTTGCAAAATAGTCCAAAATATAAAAATATAAACATATGAGTTTGATGTTTTGACCTAAACCAACTTTTAAAACTCTACAAAATGTTTTTATAGACTTGAAGAAAGATGTAAACTATTGTTATGAAGTCTATAAACAATGAATGTGATATTTTATCAAAATACACATAATAATGCACTAAAACATGATTTCATTGAACTAACTAAAATTGATATTGATGAAATCATGTATATGCATATAAGTATGAAACAAAAATATGTTTTCTAATTATATTCAATTGTTTCATAGTAAAACTTGAAAACTATCAAACCAAAACATATATGTATATATATAACTATATATATACAAAAACCAAAACATGTATGTGTGTATATGATTGAGCTTAAAGTACTAACACACATAATATAATATCTAAACTAGATTACCCAAGCTTGATCTTGATCGTCATTGTAGCTCAACTTGGTACACATGCGGATGAAGCTTGAACTTGATCTTTAACTTTGAATTGCAAGGCTTCACTCCACTATTCCACCAACCTCCCTTGGATATGACCGTTATGGCGCAATCCATCCATTCTCCAACAACGTTGTTTGTCTAGAATAAATACGAAAACACAAATACTAGACAAACAATATTAGTGGTAAATTATTTGTAAATCATCATCAAAACAAGAAGGCCAACAGCGTAGAGGGGGAAAGCGCTAGTCCCTTGTCATCTCCTTCCTCTAGTCTCTTCGGTCAACTCGGCCATATCTAAGCTTAGATTCAGGCCGGTCGGCTTCAACCTTCTTATCAGGTCACCTTCTTGTGGGAGCGGCTATCCTCTGTGTCCATGTGTGATAGGGCTCTAGCCATGAGCCGGTCAAAGTTGGTCATGGGGTGCATGATAAGAGAATCAAAAAATTTCTCGTCTTCCAGATCCATTATGATTGCCTTCATGTCTACCATGTTGCTGGTGTCTTCCACTTCCAGATGCTTAGCTTGAAATCTCTTGAAGCAACTCTCTTAAGGTTTCTCCAGTTCTCTGTTTAATCTGTAGTAGGAGAGTGGAGGGTGCCTTCTGTTTTGGGTCCTCCAGAAAATGGTGCACAAATTTCGGGCTAAGTTATTTGAATCTATGGATGGATATCTTCTCCATAAAATTCCACCATATCTTTGCATGGCCACTAAGGTTGATATGAAAGGCTCTACAAATGATCAAATTGGTCACATGTTGCATGCACATCGAGTCAAAGAAGTTATGTGCATGCTTGTCTTGGTCGCATATGCCCTTGTATTTCTCAATGTAGGGCATCTTAAACTTAGGGCGGAAGGCCTTCATGATATCTTCTAAGAGAGGAGTGTTCCCCGGATGACGTTAGTCATAATGTTGAACATCCGATCAAGGCTAGAAGCTAGATTAGCAATAGAGGGATCAACATAGGCTGCTAGGCTTTAGGTTATGTAGGGGTGTCTTACACCTTGTAACATTGCCCGTGCAGCCTAGGTTGGGCTGTGGCTTGAGCTCTTGCTTGTTGCCTCCCGATGAGGCTGAGGTTGACCTGGATTGGCAGCAAAGCGGGTTTATTGTCATAGTGGTTGTGTGGTGGTTTTCCTAACCTGCTCCTCTTTATCTTGAAACCAATGCTACCTTTCATGAAGAGGAGTGGCAGATAATGAAGGAGATTGAGAGCGAAGAACACTGCTAAAAGTTCATTGGAGAATGAAGCAAACTGCTATTGGAGAAATTAATTATCTGTTGGGTAGATTCATCCAACTGGGTCCAAGTGACATAACCGAAGGTGGAAGATTCTCTAGGAGTGTGTGAGCTCGGAATCGTAGAACGGTTAAGATCAACCATTTTTTAAAGGGAGCAGAAGACGCCCCACAGTGAGTGTCAAACTGTTTATGTCAGAAAGTTAATTGTATAGACAAGTGGATGTTTAGAGGAGTTTAGGGTTCCTTAACCTTTCTTGATAGCTAATCAATCAGAAGGAAGTAGATCCCTGCACAAGGAACTCCCGTCAGAGAGCCAAAGTTTGTTGCTTCGGCGTGTCCTCTGATGTTTAAGTAAGTAATAAATTAAACAAGTTTGCAGAATCTAGTTTCAGGGTATTATACCATAATTTTTGTGTTCCTTAAACTAGAGGACGTTGCCTTCTATTTATAGAGGGTTGGCAAGGACACATTAGTAATTTGACTAGGTCTATATAGTCGATTGATTAGACAATACTTTACACGTATCAGCAGCTAGTTAAATGAGTCACATTTACGTTTAATGCAATAGTGACAGAAGGGCGGAAGTGTTAGCGTCATCCAAGAAATCATAACTTTTGCCCGAAGAGTCATAATGACTCTAACCCAACATTAAATGTGATAGTGATTAGGAGGCTAAATATGATCGTTGATGTTGCTAGTCATCCTATCATTCGAGACATTCATTAGAAAGGGCCGAGTAGAAGACGCCTTTAGTCTCAGATTCAAGTTCTTCTAGCAGATCCCAACTTAAAGACGCCTTTCGTCTTAGACTTGAGCTATCAGGGAAGTTAGTGTAATGACCGTAAATTTTTAATACGGGTTTAAATAATTTTTCTGGTATTTAAATATTAAAATTTATTTTTAAAAGAGTATTCGTATTTTTCCCGATTTTTTTTAGAATTTTCTATGATTTAAAAACCTGATTTTATATATATTTTAAAGGTTTTGCTAATTATAAATTTAATTGTTTTGGTAAAACTTTTTAAACTAATTAATATTTAATAATTCATTATTGTTTTTGTTATTATTTTAACCATAAATTTTTAATATTGATTTGAGTAAATTTTCTAGTATTTCAAATATTAAATTATTTTTTAAAGGGGTATTTTTCCTGCGTTTTTCCTCTCACTGGTATTTCAATATGTTCCTCTCTCTCCTCTATTATTTCTCACACTCTCTCTCTCCCCTACCCCATCTCCCTAAATCACTCCCTAAATCCCGCACTCCCACCCACCTCGTGTTTCCCTCACTCTCTTTTTCCTCCTCAAAAATCCCCCACACTATCTCTCCAGCTCACTCTCACTCAATCTCTCTCTGACATTTCCCTCTCCCTTCACCATCTCTCTCTCTCTCATCTCATTCTCTCTCATCCTCTCCAAAGAAATCCAACAAGCACCCTCTCTCTCCCTCTCCTTCGTCTCCCTCAGACCCCGACCGCCGTCCGACCAGCTTGCCGACCCGAGCTCCGCCAAAGTGGCCGCCAGCCGCCCCTTTTGTCGCCGTCCCCCGCTCCGTCTCCCCCTCTCCCTGAACCCGCGACTCCGCCACCTCGAGCTCGAGCTCAACCCAGGCCGCCTCCAGTTCCTGTCCAAACCGACCGTCGCCGTTTCTCTCCACCGCCCACGCTAAGATACCCAGCCGCCTCAGCCATTGCCTTACCCTCGCTGACCTCACGCCGCGCCGCCCTCTGCTCCTCCCTCGTCGCCGTCGAACTCCTCCCCTCGTCGAGCTCATCAGATCGGTTCAACCCCCTTCATCGCTGTTGCACCACCATCCACCATCACCAGCTCATTCCAGAGCTCTCCCGATGCCCAGCTCCTCCTTGAGCTCCACCCACGAACCCCCGAGCTGCTCCTCCTTCCGCCCATCGCCGATTAGCCTCCGACCAGCCCTGACCCGCGCCCTGAGCTCCCCTATGTCGCCGCTCATGATCAGCAGCGACGCCGTCCACCCTGCTAATGACACTCCCCGATTAGATCCACCGCTGTCATCATCTTCCCTTCGTCGCCGCTCTTTTACAACGACGTCGTTGCCGCCCTCTACAACCGCGTCGTTCAGATCCGCTGCTCCACCTATTTCAGACCCGTCATACCGCATCCGCAGCGACATCGCTACCTCGTCAATAGGCCTCTTGGCCTCGTAGGCAAGATCCCACTTGCTCAGAACTGAATTTTTATATTTATTAGGAATTATCTGTAATTTTAGATCTGATATATTTATCTGTGTGGGATTGTTTGATGAATAATATTAGATAAATCATAATAATATGATAATTAGCATTTTCAGAATAATTATAATGAATTAAAAGAAAATATTTCGACAGCAAAATTATTTTTGGATAATTATATCAATTAAAAAGAATTTATTTGAGAATGAAATCATTTTAGGAAAATTATAATAATTTAAAAGGAATTATCTTGGAAAAAGAACCATTTTAGAATAATTATAATAATTTTTTGAAATTATCTTGTGGAAGAAATCAGTTTAGAATGATAAATATTTTTAAAAAGAAATTATTTGGGAAAATAGACTATTTTGAATTAATGAGGATTTATCTTATAAAACGATTATTTTTGAATTTATGAATTTATTCTTTTAAAAGATTATTTTTAGAATTATTATAATAAGAAAATAACTTATTTTGAAAAAAATGGATTATTTTGAAATTAACTTAAAAGAATTTAAATTGTAAAAGAAATAATTTTGAAGTAAATAAATTCATTATTTTAGAATATTATTTTAGAATAATTTTATGATTCAAATTCTTAATCTTGATTATGTGATATGCCATGATATCGTTGCGCATGATTGGTTGTACTTATTGCTTATCATTGTGTTTGAGAACCCCTAGCAGTTCATGACTTAGTGGCCTCGTGCGTCATGAACAGACTTAGTGACATGTGTGTATGTTGACTGAGTTTAGGTGGTGAACCCAAGTTCAATGAGAATTATGGTTGACTTAGAAAAAACGAGAAGAGTTGGGATGGGGAAGTTAATGTTCATGTGATCGGATAAGGCTGTTGATGTATCTTTCAGACTCGTACCAGAGACCTGTTTCGTCCTGGGGTTGGTTTGTTGGACAAAGTGGCCTGTTTCGTCACTTTGATCCGTGACTTGTTTCGTCACCTGAGCTTTGCCTGAGTTCGGACCGGGCCGAGATCGGATTGCGTGTAGTCCTCTAGCCGCCTATTTCGCGGGATTGGATGCGCGTAGGGGATTTGTGAACAGCCAGTTATCCGGTGATAGGAGCATTGACTCTGTGTGAGATGTGACCCGTGACCTGTTATAGGATGGCTAGTTACTTGACCTCGTTTCTAGGCTAGGTATGACTTTTTTTAAGATACGGATCAGTTGTATTATCTTTTCATACATAGGGAGTAATATTTAATTATCTACAATTTGAGACATATGGTATATACATGAGGGTTTCCTTGTTTGGATTATTTCGCTCGACGTACTACGTCTCTTGTTATAGATTTTTAAGTATTAATTTCATCTATTTGTATGACATGGTTACCTGGATGATTATTCTGATGACTAGCTGCATGACCGACTTGTTACTTGATTGATTTGGTTGGATTTCCAGTTGCACGTTTTTTTGTCATTTCGGTTATAGTATTGTTTTTCGCATTGGGTTTTCGTTCGTTCTTTTCTTTTGTGGGGTCTTGCCATGTGCCGTGCGCCCTGACGTATACCTGTTTTCTCTGGTGTACGTCAGACTTAGAGGAAGAACAGGTTCAGCTGGGAGATCGACAGGAGCCGGAGGATTCTCAGCAGGAGTGCCTTATAGATGGAGCAGAAGAGCAATTAAAGCTACGTTTTTCCTTTCAGTTTATTTTCGTAGCATTTCCTTTTCTTTTGATCAGTGTATTTTTATATTCTCTGGTATTTCATTCAGATAGTTTTTGTATAAGGGCATGTTTGACCCGTATTATTATGTCTCGGATGATATTCATTTGTGATATGATATTTTTATTCTGTGTTGTTCATTATATTCTTACTGATTGTGATCGGGGACCTGTGACTTCACGTTGTATTTATTTCCAGACGCTTAGCGTATTGGATTGAGAAGAAAAGAAGAGAAAAAAATAATAATAGCGTATATTACTTCTCAATCTAATACGTCGCAGGCTTGTTCACGTTCCGATTCCCGGATATTTTGAGAAGCGGGGCGCGACAGTTAGTGATGCTCAAATCCGGGGGAGTCATCAGATTTGTAGGACTCAACAAGTTCATCATGATACATAGCCGATTCTCAAGAATTCATTAGACTTAGTAATTTTTAGGATTTAACAATTTCTGATATCCAAAATTGGGTCAACTTCAAAAGGTAAAATTTGAAGGAATTCGAGTTGATGGTTGTAAATCGAGTTCACTAATCGTGAAGTTCAGATTCATGAACAAGAACCTTGCGTTCAATGGAAAAGGATGTGGAACCATGCCCAATATTAGAGCTTGGGTCCATGGTCCGGACAAAAGTTATCGAGACCATTTATGATGAGAGGGATGAAAAATAGTAATAATAATAAAAGGACTGAAAAGAGAGAATCTTAGGAAATAAAGACAGAAAGTGAACTTGTATGAAGTTTCTAAAGAAATATTTGTATAGGTGAAGGTATATGATACTATGCAAAAAAGTACTTTTCTTGCTGCATTGA